>VMRK01000166.1:0-23428 GCA_016801395.1 Leptodermis oblonga
TTAAAAACATGTTATTGAAAATATACTAACGAACATACCCTAATAATTCATGCTCAACAAGATTTAAGAAACTATTACTCAGAAAGTTCTTTTACAGATTAAAGAAAAGCAAGAAAGAGCCCAACTCATTTCGAAATCGAAACGCCATGGCATTCAAATAACTTTTCCCAAAATTATTGCGACCGTAAATATTAGAGTCCCTTCAGAGATATCCGATAAAATTGGGACGATACATAGAAAACGAAAAATACAAATATTATTAAGGAAAAGCCATGGAACAAAAAGGATCGAGTTCCGATCGGCATGCATGCATGGATATTTTCAAGATGACGTGGCGAGCGACTTTGGATCGTAATGCAAAATAGTGAACCGGCATTCCACGATACGATTCCCCGTCGCTGGATCTGCCGAGTGAACTTTCGCAACCACGATCCCCTGCGCCAGCCGGAAATCACCGGAACCGCCCAACACCGGGAACTCCCGGTTTTCAGAAAACTCCGCTATCCGGCCCAGAACGCTGAGAGTGCTGCCGTCGTGTTCACCGGACGTGATCACGAAATTAATGGCCACAAGCAAACTCACCGTCTCCCTCGACGCAGAGACGTAGACCCCCTGGACGTGACCGATCGTCCCGGAACCGGATTCCGGTCCAACCGTCAACTGGTCGTCCACCACGTTGACCATCCCGAATTGGGTCGGCGATGAACCGGTGCTATTGGCCTGAGCGACCGGGACGATGGACGGGTCGGGTCCGCTGTCGATGTCGTGAATGAAAAGATGAAGCTTAGTGATCTTCGGTTTTGAATTGGGAAGCTGGTTGAACCATTCGTCCACGGCTTCTTCGGTCTGACCGGGAAGTCCTGGAACCGCCGCCGGTGCCATTATCAGCACGGTGGCAAAGAACATTACTGTGACCAAGCTTAACACCGCCATGGAAAGATTAAATATTTAGCTATGAATGTTTGTAATTAAAATGAACTAAAACATTGAAGATTTATAGAAAAAATTTCTTCCAATGTTTGTATTAATTTAGTGTAAACTAAATAAAGAGTTGTTGATATGTCTTTACTGCAAAAGGGACACTAATTAGTAAGAATTTTACGGCTTGAAAATGAAAAACTAAGCCAGAAAAGTCTAATTTCTAAGAAACAAACGAAACAATGGTAAGTATATATGAGATCATTCGAATTAAATAATATGGTCAAATCTAAGTTTTCCCAGGATGTGGGCTCGAACACAATATAACGACAAAGTCCATACGGTTCTAACGACCATGCGAACACTGGCATCGATCGTACCAACTTTTTTAATCAGCCTATCGAATATAATGTGTCCAATTATATTCAAATTAGTGAAATAATGTAAATTTAAGGTGAAAATTAATCATTTTACTTTTGTGTGGAATTTTATAGAATTTTTTGAACATGTAATCTAGTTTTGATTTTAACAATTTGTTCATTCGCATTTATGTTTGGTGTTGAGTCATTTAACATTGAGTCCAGCACTTTCTCAAAAGCTAGCTTAAAAGTATCAAGTACAACAAGCATATCTACCTCACATGAAAATCTCATTCTTCCCCATCCTTCAAGGAATTTTATCGAAGCACTCTTAATTAATTACTGAATTATCTATAACTAAAATTACAGAATTGAAACAAAATTTCAGTGTCAAAGATATATTTAAAATAATTTCTAAGAAATTATTACAGAACTATGTATTATTACTAGGTTGAAAACTATAACTACTCAATTAAATATTAGACCTATATATCTTTAATAATTATGACAAAATAATATGGTTTCACTAAATAAAATGATAACGCTTTTTTAAGTCTGATTTCACAAAAGAAAACATAACTAGAAATTTAATGCAAAATATCTCTTTATCTCGTTTCCACACCTTTTTTATTTATTCATGTTCATATTATTCCAAATCTCAATTCCTTTATCTATAAAATAACTATGGACCACACGTTATTATATTATTATGTGTATAAAAATAATATTTATTTATATATAAATATAACTTTCTAGTGGAATAATAGTAAATGAAAAACAAGACTTTTTTATTAAAACGGAAAAAATATTTATGAACGACCGGAGGACGGCCAAAACGTTGCAATCGCAGTACGTTTGTTTTGCTTTGTTCAAATTCGATCTCCCATTCATTATTAAATATTATCAATATATAAAAACGACAAGAACATGGCATTCAACAACGTGCGTACATAGTGATAACTTACATGCAAAAGCCAAAAGCTATTACACATATTTTAGGACCGAGCCAGTGCCCCAGCTATTACATGCATTCTGCAGGAAGTTTTCTATTTCGTTTTTCTCCTCCCGTAGTCTTTACCTTCTAATATAATATATTAGGATTATGAATGAGAATGAAGAATTCATTCAAAAAAAGTATAACACGCACTTTTTTTTTTTTTTTTTTTTGCAGAACAGTGAATTAAGTGGTTGGTAGACATGCAGACCATTTATTAATTTGGTGGCATAAATACTGGTAGAAGGGGTGCCAAGGGAAACGTAATGTGTCATACCTTAGCAATACAAAATTGCAAAATGCAAATGATGAAAAAAGTATGCAAATACAGAAGGAGAGAAAAACTATACGCATCTAAACTAACCAAACCTCAAAGCCCTAGTGGCATGGAGGTGTGGGTGAACATCCGTGATTCCTGCGTATCGCTCGCCAAGCATGCCAAAAGAGGCTATTACACGCACATTACTGATTAGTCTTCCATTCCAAATTATTTCATCTTCAGATAAAGAAAAGCGAATCAAACAAATTTTACGAAGAAATGGCAAGCGACTTGAGGCTACTCTCGTCGTAATGCAAAATGGTGAATCGGCATTCCACGATCCGATTCCCCTTGGCCGGATCCGCCGAGTGAACATTAGAAATCACGACTCCCTGCGCCAGCCGGAAAGCACCGGAGCCACCCAGGCCCAGCACCGGGAACTCCCGGTCCTCGGAAAACTCCACGATGCACCCCAGAACGCTGAGAGTGCTGCAGGCGTGTTGGCCGGACGTGATCACAAAATTAATGGCCGCCAGCAAGCTCACCGTCTCCTTCGACGCCGATCCAGAGCGAAGAGAAGGCGAAAAAGCGCCGCCTAAAGTCAACTGATCATATATCACGTTGACTATGCCGAACTGGGTCGGCGATGAAGCGAAGCAATTGGTCTGAGCAACAGGGACGATGGACGGGTTGGGTCCGCCCATGGTGTCGTGGATGAAGAGGTGAAGCTTAGTGATCTTTCATTGCATTGGGAAGCTTATTGAACCATTCATGCTCTGCCTCTTCGCTCTGACCGGGAAGGCTCCGACCCGCCGGTGCAATGATCAGCACGTACGGTGGCTAGAAACACTACTAAAAATCTCATTAGGAAGCTTAAAACCACCATGGATGGATCACTGTTTTTCCTTCGAATCTTTTAGATTGAATGTGTTGGTGCATGGGACTTTTAGAGATCATGGACGATTTATATAAATCAGATTGGAGGAAGGATCACGTTGGCGTTGTGGGGTGCAAATCTGTAGGTTCTGGTTCCAGAGAATGGACGACAGCTGGAAAATTCAATGCACTGTGTTCCTTTTTTTTTCTCTTCAATTAAAAAGAGCTAAATCACTCCATTGATAATGGATCCTTTAACTTCTTGTTTTTCCTTGCCCCTTAGCTCCAAAAATTATTTCAAAATAGGTCCAACCCCAAATCCTGATAATAATCGAGCTATTTTGACTAACACGTGATATTTACACATATTAATAGAGGCAATTGATGAAAAAAAAAAATAAAGGTTAGATCACTTTGTTCACCTTCTAATTTAACTTGAAACAACTCATGTATTAATTAAAAATAGCTCAAATATTGTAAGAATTTGGACTTAGAACCATTTTTAAACATTAAAGTTAAGGGACGAAAATAAAACAATTTTGAGTTAATATAGTTAAAAGAAAAAGAAAAAGAAGTCAATGTTAAGCGACCAATGGACTCAACAGAAATGTGTCATGAACTTGGGGGGATTAGCCCACTTCAAAAGTCGCATACCTTCCATGTGAGTTATATACATTGGTGTTCATAACATTAATCTACCGCGCTTGCGTCACCATCTGATCATTTCATCGCAAAATTGGGAGGTAATTAATCAACCTCAAAAGCTAATTCGCGATAAGAAGAGCTCCAAATTCATTTTATACAAGCCATGGAAGTTTCACACCTTCCATGTGGGATATACATTGGTGTTCATGACAAAATGCAGCCAATAATGGGCTAATTGTTGAGTGTATTGATCCATCTTACAGATAAACAATAATAAACATAAGTGATGTGGTATGGTCTGGCCCTCCCAACACATTTACTCAGGCCCAATCCACTTCATGACAAAGCAGTGTCTTACTTCGAGCTCTTGACCAGAAGTCCTAATCCCCCTTAGATTTGACTTCCTCGACCCATCCGACTCATGATCATATGCAAGACATGGAGCTCTACTAAAACTCCTCATCATCCTTATCATTCACCTGGTAGAATCCTAATTGGATTCGACTATCTACGCCGGGATGAGATTCCTCATCTATAAATATAGGGTTCGATCCACTATTATACTCAAGTACAATATTTGTTGGAAAATTTTTATATCTTACAATATTTATCTGCAATCATTCCTTATTCGCTGATATTAACCTCACAGTGACTTAAACATCCGAATTTTTTATCTACGGTCAAGGACCAACTCCGCTTTGACCTTACTCGATTGGTACTCATCAGTAAGTATATCAATCGCATCATGCTAGATTATAAATCGGTAATTTCAAAATGGTGAAGAAAAAACTGATTTAATTTTACTAAAAAAAAAAATACAATGTCATTTTTATAATTCTAAAACAGTTAATTTTCTACAACGGTTTTTTCAAACAGCTTCAAAAAGTTTTCAAGGGGCGGACTTTCGAAAGCGGTTGGACTAAAACCGCTTTAAAACTTTTCTTTTAGAAAAAATGGTTGGAGAATTAAGAAAATGCTACTTTTAATCTGAAATTTTAAACTATGTTTGAATTGTAATTTAAATAGGAGAATTTTTTTTTTTGGTGAGAATTTTTTTTTGAAAAATCGTGTAAGAAAAGAAAATATGAAAAAAAAAGTTGTAATAATAATGTAATTTTTTGAAATATTGTGAGTATAATTTTAGAGAAAAATTTTAATTTTAAATTTGAATTTAATGAAAAATGAAAGTAAATAATTACAGAGGTTTTATAAAGAGAAGAAGTGATTTTTCTTTGAGAAAAAAAAAAATGAAAACAAACATAACATTAATTTTTCGAACCTCACCTTCTAATTTCACCAATATCGACCTCCATTCCTCTGGCCCTCTCCCACAACCACGCCGCTCCACCGCCGCCACCACTAGCTTCTTCTCCGGGTAAGATCCTCACATATGTAGGGACCCATTAATAGAGGGGAAACAATAGTGGAGACAGGATCTCACGCAAATCTTATCACTACAACCACCACTCCTAACTTACCAATAATGATAAAGATTCATCTTTTTACATAATATAAATATAATAATGATATGCTAAATAAAGCTATAACAATATAAATGAATGAATATTTATACATATTTATATATACCTAAATTTCAATATATGAATTTTTAAATTGAATTTAAACCTTTTATATAAACTAACCCAATATATTGAAATATCAAACTATCAAGAATGCAAATATTAAAGCTCAACTTATTTGATAAAATGAATGAATATAAATAAAATTTTAGATTCGTTTACTAAACAAATAAAGACTGAGCAGGTCATAGCCATAGGTTAGCTTGGCTTGAAATAAATTTTTTTTTTTCCTACTTTAGTTATATCTTTTTTATCTATCCTCTCACAATAAAAAAAAATAAAATTAATTTATGATGTGATTTATGAATTTCACCTTTTATTATATCTTCCCCAGTGCTTGGAGAGTACGTACAATTATAGAGAGTACTATAAAAGTTAAAGGGCAGTGTTAAACGCAGGGAGAAAAAAAAATACTAGACGCAGAGAATGAGAGATAGTATTTTGCATCTTTACCAAATATGCCCTTACCTCATTTAACACATTACAGCCCCCACAATTTCTTCACTTCTTTCGTCTAAAAGTCACCCACCACTGACGGAATCATCGTCGACAACCGGAATGTCTCCGGAATAGTAGGAGCACCAGCCAACAACAGTAAATGTTAAATTTTTTTTTTTTTTTTTTAGAAGCTAAAAATCTTTATACTGGCCGAATTTGGGTGGAGGAAATGGAATCCAACCAGATCTAGCTGCTTGGCTGCCAAAAACTGCACGGACGGTGCAGTATGAAACTGGGTTTCATGGTTGGTGGGTTTCATGATATGAAACCCATTGCTGGGTGGCAAAATGCCCGGACGGTGCAGTATGAAAACCCAGCAATGGGGTTCATATCATGAGACCCATTGCGCAATGGGTTTCTTTCCTTCGTGAGGCCACGCACCATTCTCTTGCTGGAAAAAGTGAGTGAGTGTTAATTTGTAGAAAGAGTAGGTTCAGTTTTGGGGAAGTTACCTAAACCTATTAAAGAGGGGTTAGGTGGCCTAACACTATAGAAGAGAGGGTTCAATTTCGGTAGTTAGGCGGCCTAACCCTGTCTCTCGGGAGTTAGGTTCCCTAAGCCCAAAATGAACCCTCTCTTCAATAGGATTAGGCCGCCTAACCTTGTTTTGGGGTGTTAGATAGCCTAAGCTTCGGTGTCGAGGCTAGGCCGCCTAACCCATGAAATTGAACCTCCTCTTACACAGGGTTAGGCCCGGGAGTTAGTTAGCCTAAGTTTTGACATCGAGGCTAGAGCACCTAGCCACCCTAACCTTCATTTATGGGGTTAGGATAAAGAACGTTAGGGTGCCTAAACCTTTTTTTTGGGGTTAGGTCAAGTCTTTTGCCATTTTTTTTTTTTTTGGTTACAATGTGCCTAACCCCTTTTGTCACTTACTTTTCTTATTTTTTAAAATATTTTTTTTTTGTACAATACATTTATGTTTAAATTAAAAACAAATAATGGCAAAAAAAAAAAAAATCTAAGCACGCATTATAATATTTAAATTATACACATCTAATTATAATATTAACCTTAACAATTAATATACCCATCAACATTAGTAATACAAATAAACACACATAAAAATTAAAATAATGCCAACATTAAATAAATTAAAATGAGTTTATAACTTATTATGGGTTATAAGTTTATAACTGATTATGAGTTATAAGTTTATAACTGATTAGTTCCACTCAAAAAGTTCTTATACTTTTAAAAAATGTATAATTTATTATGGGTTATGAGATAAATTCCAGTATAGTGCCCACAATTTTTATGTTAATTATATTGTAGTATAATGCTTCAAATTCAAAATTTTCTGCCCGAGTTACATGACCTTTTTTTAATAAAAATATTTTAATTTTATTATATCTAATAGTAATAGACAAACTATTTCTTATATATTTTGTCGGCAAAATGTGGTTGGAAAAATTATATTTGACCATTTATGTCTAAATTACATTTAATAAAAATTTTAGTCATTTAATATAATATCTAAATTATACATAATTAATTATAACATTACGTTAACAATTAATTATAAAGATTAATAAATAATAATAATAATAATAATATAATAATAATAATAGTAATGGGGCTAGTGGGGCTGGTGGAAGTTATGAATGATAGGGGAAATTAATATAATTACAAAATAACATCTCTTATTTCCTGTGTTTAGATATGAAATTTTGATTAGTCGCTTTGCGGCATAGCAGCACACAATCTTTTTCCTTTATCTTTGCGCTTTTTTCCTTTCAATGATTGAATGAGTAGCACTAGAGGAGTACATTCTAGCGTTTCTTGTCGGCACAATTTTTAAATTTGAGCAAATTAGATTTAAAGTGAAGTGCATGTATCATTATTTAATTATTAATTTTATAAAAAATGACATTTTTTTTAATATTTTTTTAGACATTGATTTTTTATTTTGCTTAAAATTTGACATTCCGTCCATGTGAACAGCTATCTAACTAACGGTCCAAATATTTTAGATGTAATTTTATCATTCGAATGTGGCCGTTGTTCATCTTCTCCAAAAAATATATATATTCCTCTTTTAATACAGTAGCGTTCATCTTCTTCAACTTCATTGCACACAGTCACACACTTACCCCGAGAACTACGTTTTTTTTAACTTTTTCCTTTTTCCCCTTTTGGTATATGATTTTCCTTGTTTATTGCTGTAAGTGGTCATCGTCAACTATGCTCTCCTAATGTGTTTTTAAAGAAGAGAAAGAAGAATCAAAAGGGAAGAAAGAAGATGAACGCTACTGTTTTGAAAGAGGAAATAATAATAATAATAATAATAATAATTAACTTAGAGAAAGTGAACATTGGCAACGACCCAAATTACGAAATTACCCCTGAAATAACGGCTCACTTGGACGAAGTGTCGAGTTTTGAGCGAAATGGAAGGTCAGTGTCTAAAAAAGAGTATTTTTTAGAAAAAGTGTCATTTAAAAAAAAAAAATCAATAGTTAAATGATGATTCATGCACTTCACCCTTAAAAGTGAATTTGTCTATAAATTTTTTAAAATAATTAAGTGAATTTTTTATTTATTATGATAAAATTATAAAATGAATTTTGATCAGATGGAAGCTTATTTGAAACAAACAGAAAATGTATGAAATTAATAACTAAAAACCAGATAAATTTTGAGTAAAAATCCAATTTAATATCTTCTTAATGAGTAAATGTATATATAATGGTTTAAAAGTGTTATATTTTCAATTACGTAGGCTTTCTTGGTTTGCAGTATGTTAATAGGGTTTTTATTGTTTTATGATGACTTTTTCAATGATTCAGTATTTAATAATTTATTAAATTACAAGAATCATTTAATAATTTTTAGGATAATAAGATTTACTTCGTCATTCCACTAAAACATTCACTTTATATATAAATTTTATATGAGAATGTGAGATTATTTAATAATTCAGATAAATTTGAAAGGACTTAAATGTAAGTTACCCTTATATTTCTTGTGGTGGTTTTTTTTTCCCTTCCCTAATAGTCATACTTTATGACGCTGTAAATTATCTGACAACCAAGAGCAGAAGAAGCCAAGATGCATCTTAAAAGGCTGAAAATAGGTTTTGACAGACAACTACACACGATATGTAATATAGTAAATATTATATGCGTTACGCAATACATTTAACAATTATGATACGATTGTAGTTACATGCTATACCCGTGTTTTCCAAATTTCACCACACTTAATTGGCTAACTCAATTAATGCGTGCTCGCCAAATACAAATTTTTGTCTGTAATGCAGAGGGTGAAAAAACAAAATTCAAGAACAACCCAAACAATTAATATTTATGTTAAGCTATTAGTAACAAAGAGAACATAAGACAACTCCCCACCCCCGCCTCCGAAAAAAGAAAAAAGAGATTGGTCTGCAAGACATCAAATCTAACAAATCAAAAGACATAAGAAAATTATTAAGTGCGTCACATTATTTTTCTTTTTGAAATTAATAGCAAAAGCAAAAGCAAAAGCAAAACATAATTGACATTGAAGAAAACACACACACAGTACACATGAAATCAATAATGGACCAACTTGAACCGGCATTCAACCACATGATTTCCGACCTTATCAGTAGGGAGAACATCCGCGGTGACGGAGGGATGGGTGGGGGTGGAAGGGGTGAAAGGAGAGGAGATGGAGAAAAATGAAATAAAATAAAATTTCCAAACACAAATTTTAAAAATGTTTTAAAAATCACGTTTTTTAAAATTTGTTTGAAACCAAAATGTTTAAAAACTTCATAAAGAAGAAGCCAAGATGAAATACTCTATTTTTTTTTTCCTTCAATCTCTTACACTGCATGTGCCCAAATGCACTGTACAGATAAAATCATACAAGGGATTCTCAAACTCTCATAGAAGAACAACACAATTTCATTGGCCCAATTCATTATTTGTTCCACTCAATTTTATTGATGAAATAGACAAATACGCGTAAACAGAGTGGTTACAGAATTAGCAAGGCTTAAAATTCACGAATAATAAAGGAAATGCAATTTGCACTCGACGATCGATTCCCCGTGACAGCATCTGTGGAGTGAACTTCGCGGTGGCGATCCCTGCGCCAGCCTGAAATCACCGGAACCACCTAGTATCGGAAACTCCCGTTGTCGGAAAACTCGGCAATCCGCCCTAGAACGCTGAGTGTGCTACCCTTGTGCTTGCCGTCCGTGATCACAAAGTTAAGCGCCACCAGCAAACTCACCGCCTCCTTCGACGCCGAAACGTAGACCCCCTGGACGTAGCCCACTTCCTTGGAGCCCTTCCCCGGCCGCCGCGTCAATTTGTCGTCCACAACGTTGACAACCCCGAACTGGGTTTTCGATTTAGAGGTAACGTTGGACTTCGCCACAGGGACGATGCTCGGGTCCGGGCCGGCGGAGATGTCGTTGATGAAGAAGTGGAGCTTTGTGGTTTTGGGTTTAGTGTGAGGTAGCTTCTTGAAAAAATCCGCCACTGCATCGTCGCTTTGGTCGGGGAGGGTTTGACCAAATTCCACCATGGTCAACACCGTCGCGAGAAGAAGCAATGCTGCTACAGAAGATCTCATCATCATCGCCATTACTCTCTATGGGGATGTTTCGGAATGCTTAGAATGATTGGAGATTTATACAAAGAAGAAGATTGTCTGCGAAATGGTTTTTTTTGTTTCTTTTCGAATTTCTAAATCCAATGAAAAAATTAGCTGCGAAACCACGGGAATGAGTGGGCGATTTGTCAGTGGCCGGGTCCCAAACCCAAAATGGCTCTAAAGTATTCATCACTCGTTCGGGATTGGATCCTACGGTCCAAGTATCGAAATTATTATACGCAGTAACCGTTTTACTATTCGCAATCACATTCTCTTATAAAATGTCTATTTTACCCTTTAGATAAAATATAAAAATACCGCACAACATTTGAATAAATAGTCACGAGTACGATCCATATTACACGGGTTCTGTTCCGTTTAATAATTCCTGCAAATCAGAGCCGGGTGGAATCACAAAATCGGATAAAAATCGAGACGATTCGGATCGGAAAAAGATTAGTGGCTAAAGTTAAAATGTTTTGCGGTATTATTGTAGATAGTTGGTTTGATTAATTTAGTTGTATTATGTTCGGATGTGTTAGTATTTTTGTCAAAAATGTGAATTTTTTACCGTATTGGCGAAGATCCGCCCGGTGGTTACTGCAAATATCAAATTGAAGGGGGGGGGGGGGTGGGAATGTCGCCTGTTTCTAGCGACATTTAAATTCCGGCGACATTTTGGGCCAAAATGTCGCCGGCGACTGGCGACATTTTCATTTTTTTTTTTTAAATATTAGGGATATTTTAGACTTTTTACAGGAGAATATTACTGCGTTTAGTAAAACGGTTACTGCGTTAACATGCCTCTAAATTAAAGATGGGGTTGTTGAATGGTGCGATCCACAACAACACCACCCCCCACCCCCCCCCCCCCCCCCCCCCGCTTTTTTTTCTCCAAAGTTGGAAGGAATATGCTTGATTGGACCAGGCAATCCCTTGGACACCCGTGACAGGAGTACTGCATGACTTGTATTTTGAAAGCTACGCAAGAGGAAAAATGAACAATGAAGTACAAAAAGATAATATTTTGTCATTTACACCTATCTTACCCTTAACACTCTAAACCTATCTCAACCACTATCATAAACATTTCCTCGCTTTTCCAACCAGCTGGTCCTCGCTGAAATTCCTTCGCCGCTGTTAACCACCACCGAAACTGCCGTCAACCACCGCCGTGAAAGGGAAAATTAAAATCTATTTTGGCTTTTTTTTTTCTTTTATCCCGGCGTGCCCCAGCCCAGGATAGCTTACATATGGGCAAAAATGGCCAACTCCGGCGCTGGCGGTTGGAGTAACGAACACAGGCTCTGGAGCGCCTGTGTTTTGTTTTGATACACAAGCGTGTCTTGTTTTCAATACACAGGCACTCTAGCGCCTGTGTTTTGTTTTGATACACAGGGGCTGGAGCGCCTGTGTTTTTTGTTTGGAACCACGGCGCTAGAGCTCCTGTGTTCCTCTTTTTTTTTTTTTAAATTATATATATTTTGTGGAAGTTAACGTATAATTAGGTTAATTATGTTAGTGTAATTTATATGAAATTTATATTTTTATGTTATAATCATTAGTAATATTATCATAGGTTAGTATTAACTTGTTTTTCATTATTATTTTTTAATTCTTTTTAAAAATTGAGGTTTTTAATTTATATTGTGGAAGTTAGGCTTCGTTTGATAATAAAATTTATCACTTAAAATTAATGATTAAGAGCTTATACAAATTAAGTGTGTTTGATAACCGTTAGTCATAAGTTTTAAAGAATTAAGTGATTATGAAACTAAGTACTTAATCGATTAAGTGCGTTTGATATCGAAAATCCAAAAAACTTAATTAATTAAGTGAATCTGAAAAGCAAGTATAATTTCGGCCAAAAAAATGAGTGAATCACTTATCACTGAATCTGAATAGAATAAATATTTTTTCTTTTTCAATTTTCTCTTTTTTTATCATTATTTTATTATATTTTTGCTTTTAATAAGTTTTAAATTTTATCAATTAAAAAAAATTATATCTAAAAATATATTATCATATTTTTTCATAACTTTATTAAAAATATATGTGAATTTAATTTTTTATTTTTAATAAATTAATAAGATTTAGAGTTCAGTTTACAGAGTTCAGTCCTAATTTCAAATTTAAAAAAAAAATAGGCTAAAATTTCAATTAATCAAATTCAAATATAGTAATTACATTATGTCATCGAAATTATTTTAATTAGAGTCTAATTATAAACTAGTGAAGACATTAACATAAATTCATTAAAATCCTCAACTTTTAAAGAGAATTTAAAAACTAATAATGAAAAACAAGTTAATACTAACCTGTGATAATATTACTAATGATTGTAACAAAAAAAATATAAATTTCATATAAATTACACTAACATAATTAACCTAATTATACGTTAACTTCCACAAAATATATATAATTTAAAATATAAAAAAAGAAAAAGAAAAAGAGGAACACAGGCGCTCCAGTGCCGTGGTTCCAAACAAAAAACACAATCGCTGGAGCGCCTGTGCTTCAAAAAATAAACACAGGCGCTGGACAAAACAAAACACATGCTCTCTTGCGCCTGTGTGTTGAAAACAAAACACGCCTGTGTATCAAAAAAGAAGTGCATGTTTTCGTTACTCCGACCACCGGCGCAGGCGGTCGGAAAATTGGCCTTTTTTGCCCATATCTAGGCTATCCTGGGCCAGGGCACGCTGGGATAAAAAAATAATAATAATAAAATAAAAAAAGAGGCAAAATAGATTTTAATTTTCCCTTACGGCGGTTCCGGCGGTGGTGAAGGAATTCCGGCGAGGACTAGCTGGTTGGAGAAGGGAGGAAATGTTTATGGTGGTGGCTGAGATAGGTTTAGGGGTGTAAAGGGTAAGATAGGTATAAATGACAAAATATTATCTCTCCGTCCTGTATTTATCATTTTTTCGTCCTGCATTTAGCGCGCCCATCAATAATAATGAATCATAAATTCTTACAGATTAATTAGCGAGTTCACTCCAAAAAGAAAAACAAATTTGTTCACCCTCTCTGTTTCATTAGAAGAGTTTTGTTTCGAAAATGTATAATGTTTTATGGGTTTGACGGTACAACAACTAAATTAATTAACTTGTTACCATTTCTTTCCACTAATGTCCTTACCATATAAATGTGGGTTAGTTACAGACCATACAAAAAAAGTAGCGGAGCTAGAAAATTCATTTTAAAAATTCCTAAGGGGTCTAACATATGAATAAAAAAAAATTTGACAGTTAAATACATTATAAAAAAATATTATTAGTTAAACATACACTGGTAATAAGGATGGATGGGGGTTGGGGGGGGGGGGGGGGATGGGGTTGGAGGGGTCCGGGACCACCCCTTGGATCCGCCCATATACATAAATATATACTACAAGATTCATCCATGTAGTAAGACAAAAATATTTTTGGAAATAGAAGTTTAATTTCCCATAGAACCAATGAGTTTATTGTTTCAACTGAACTTTTTTTAATAGAATAAAATGGGGCAAAGGGGCAAAAATAGCCCTAACGTTTTCTCCAGGGTGCAACTATACCCTCAAACTCTATGGGAAAAAAAAAATACTCCTGACGTTATATAAAAGAGTGCATCCGTACCCTTTCTCACAAACACACTTGACACATCAATTAATTAATGTAGTAGTTCAGTGGCTAAGTTGGAATCTAATGGGCCCATAACTTGTGCTTTATTAATACTTTCCGTCGCTTTAGCGACAACTTCAGCGGCAACGGGCAAAGGGCAAAGCATTGCATAAATGGAGCTCATCTTCTTCTTCCTACTTCCCTCAAAAACTTTTGCCCGACAGAACGGTTTACAGTAGCATCTTCATCCATTATATCTATAGGGAAACTATCTAAAACACAATCAGAGAATTACGGGGACGCTAAAACTATTCTCAAATTTGAGGTCCATCACTTCTAAACAGTTCCTAAGTAGGTTTCCCATCAATGGGCTCCATAACTTTTAAACAGTTCCTAAGTAGTCTGTAAATTTGATGCCTCTCTGCTTTACTCAGGCTAGGTGCTACAGATCTGTGGCAAGTCAGAGTAAATAATGCTGGTGAAAGTTATAATTAGAAGCTAAGTCAGCCATATTGAACGATTACTTTGTTAAAATAACAAAAGCTAACTGTACAACAGCTGAATTATTCAATCTATCACAACAAGAGTAATATTTAACGCCATTAAAGAGTATAGACAATCACTCTGCATCAGCTCTAGTAGCCGTAATTATTATCTCTCCGTCATATTGAGCAAGGAGGTTGTGTGTTTGGAACATCCATATAAACCCAAACTGCAGTTGTTTCACTGCAAAACAAAAGGATGCTTATTGACATTTGATATGTTTCCTTTAGCTGCTGAATTTTAAAGTCTATTATGCCAAATTTTACGGATATGTGCTAATTTTTGTAAGATAAATGCAAGTTTTGGAAATATAACAAATAGAGAAGAGAGAGTGCAAAAATAGTGAAAAGAAAGAGCCATTTAGTCACGGAAGCAATGAAGGAGGCAGAATAGTGAAAGAAGGCTTTGAACGTGTTTCATGCATGCAAATTGTGCAATTGGGCCAAGGAGTAAAAGAATAATGTTGATGGAAAGCCAGCCCCAAGTGCAGTGAGCCCATCATTGAAGGAAAACCCAAGGAAGGATTAGGCAAATTGCCTAATTAATTGCTGCCCCGCAGGAAGCAATATGAATGGAATTTGGATTCCAATTTTATCAACAAGTGGCGTGCAAGAGGAGTGTTTCTTGATACATTAATCCTTCTTTGTTTTGGAGATGGTTTTTAGTAGTTTCCTACATGGAAAATAGTTTTAGTAATTTCTTATTTGGATTAGTTTCTACTCTCCATTCTACACCTATTTATAGGGATAAAATTCAGGGGAGAAAGACACGCTTTTACAGTAGAGTTTTATCTTATATTTTCGTAGCTAGTTCAGAGCAAGTAGCAGTAGTTTTCTATTTCTGCGATTTGAGGATTTCTGTCCAGGAGAGGTTCCGTTAGCCCTAACGGGCGGTAGCTTACTCAGAGGATTCTTTTCAGATCGTAATTCAAGTATTCATTCCTTATTTATTTTATTCTTTTTTCCGATTCTTTGCAGTATGAATTCTAATATAATTATTTGCGTAGTTAGTTTAAATATGAGTAGCTAATTTCCTTATTCCAGCATAATGTAAAAGCAATTAATCCGGGCATGTTATGAAACCGAATTGTTCTTAAATTAAATTGTATGTGTTCCTTTTTATTCTCTGCTCATAACTTTGATTACTGATATTTAATTAAGATTGATCACCTTAGTTGAATTAGGTAGAACCAATTAATTCCCAGTTAAATAACATAATATTTGTTGGGCAAGATTAATTAGTGGTAAAGTTACTTTCAGGTAATAGAGAATAAAGGGTTAGTAATTCTTAGATGTTAATTCAACAAGAATAACTAAAATCGGGTTTCCCTAAATTAAGGCTGTTAACTAGGTTAATAGGTGTCGATGCCTTACGACCTATTCCTTGTTAATTAGAGTAGCAATTATGTTTGTGCGGATTCACGGTAATTGTAGATAAAGTAAGGGGAGATTGGGTTATATCTGTGCGGATTCACGATAATCTATAACTAATTAATGACATGCTATTTAACATATTATTGAGTTGATGATTAACATGCACGTGATTATTGTGATTTACATATTGCTGGAATACTTCATTAAATTTGATTTATATTCTTCCTCAAGCTTTAGTAGTCTTTATACTCAATCACTTTTAAAGTCTCTCTGAGCAAAGAAAAGGTGGTTGCTAACCAAAAATAGTTTGGATTTAATAGGTTTTGTGATTTTTAGCATTCCGTTCCCTGTGGGATCGATCATGTTATAATTGTGCTACTTTTAGCTATTTGTTGCAGGTTTATACAGTACTTTTACTGTATTTGATAGGCTAACAACGGTCCTATCAACATTAGTAGAAAGTCACATGCATATATTTCACTTTTCGTGCATATGCCGAGAACGAAAATGAAAATGACGACGAAGATGTGGCAAGTCTGTTTGTGGGGAGAGGAGTAAAGATGCACTCTTTGTATAACGTTAGGAGTAATTTTGCTCCTTCATAAAGTTTGAGGGTATATTTGCATCCTGGAGAAAACACTAGCGGTATTTTTGCCCCTTTGCCCAAATAAAGTGAGTACGTACTTATTTTTTAAAGTAGCTACTTTTAATTTTTCAGATCGAAAAAAAATTAAGACAAAGAAAAAGTCCTAAGAAAGTCCATCTATTGAGTGCATCTATTGAACCATGTAAAATCATACAATCAAATACAATTACGAGATAAGTGTTATTTTATTAGGAAGAAGATTAAACATGTAGGAGCAGGTTGTATGCAGGTGATGATAACACTTTCATTACAATTAAACTATATCATGGGGGAACCTTCAGCTATTCACCTAATCTAATGTGTCAAATGGTTGATAAGTTAGGCTACTCCCAGCCACATAAGTTGTATTATAGGGACCCTAATTTGAAACTGGACAAGGGTTTGCGACAAATTAAGTGTGCCATGATGTTTAAATGAATTGGTGGGCTGTTTGGAAGACCATAGGATGCTGGATGTGTATTGGTTGGGGGTAGATGATAGTGACCCGCTGCATCAGACTTTTATTGAGGGTAACATAAATTCTGGTGATGGTGAGTTAAGTGGGGATAGTGATGAGGATATTGTTTTTGATAGTGATTATGCTGATAGTGAAGATGATGACATTTTGTTTTGGAAGTATGTAGATGAAGAGGTTGAGACATCTGGGTTGGCTAGCTATAAGGCAAAATTATGTATGATGAATGATGATCTTGAGTTAATAATAATAAGTTCCGACATCGATCAATTCATCAGTTCGACAACAACATTAATCTTCTTCCTACATTTCTCAGAAACAGAATCTCATATTTCTTTACAATGGTTGTTAAAATAAGCAATCAATTCTTCCTTTGGTGGGAGATCATCCTTAATCAAGGGATGGTTGAGGAAATTGTTGATCCAATCAATGGTGGATGGGATTTTGATGGGTCGAGGATTTTGATGGAAGAAAATTTCCTCAAAAACAGGCAGTTCGTAAGCAATGAAGGCAGCTGCAAGGTCCAGAAAACCAATTGTTTCACCTCCGAAGAAGTTTTTCCCTTTGAGTTTGAGTGGCTCAATTTGCTCTTCAATCTTCTCCAATGCCTCTGTGCATGATTTTACAGCTATTTCCCGTGCATCAGCAGTACTTGAACATAGAGCTTCAAATGCAGATTTCCGTATCTAAAATGAAGGAATATTTACTTAGAGAATATATATAAACGGGAATTAGTCTTGAAGAATAAGAATGGACAAGAACCCTTCAAGATTAGTTAAAAATATGCTACTCCATAAAGAAAGAATAAGAATTACTTCTACGTTCCATTAGAAAATTTTATTTAAAAAAATATACCATTAGTTTCCAATAGGATAGTCTCCGTTGTGGTGCACCCATTGCAAAGGAACTATATAAATGAAATAAATTATGTAAAATTAATTATTAAGGTGTTGTACTTTAACATCTATAAATAGTTGTACATGTGTGAAATTTAACTCTTTTTACCATAACCAAAGAGAGTAGTGTTTTTCTAAACTATAGGTTTTTTTTTTCTCTTTCTTTTAAGATAACATGAATCATGACTACATTAACTCGAGATCAAAATGTACTCAAATTCTCGATATTTATAAGGTATTAGTCTAACTCCTCAAAATGAAAATTCCATATTAGTCACTCTTTTAATCCAATTTAGCCTAATTAAATAAGTTCATTTTTTTAATACCAAATAACATGGAAAACGTATACAAAATAGACGGTACAGAAGATCTGAACCGAAACATTAAGGACCACAGACTCGCCAAAAATTGGTATCAATTTAAGGAAACATTCATTAAATATATAGAGATTTTACCTTTTCTTCAACAAACTTAGCCCAGAAACGTGCTTGTGCTCTTTCATAAGGATCCAGAGGCAACAAAGGAGGATCACTTTCCCAAACCTCATCAACATACTCAAGAATCACAAGGGATTCTGAGATTGGCTTCTGTTTATGAACAAGAACAGGGACTTTCCCCTCGTGAACCGGGTTCAACTTCAAGAGCAAAGAGCTCTTGTTCACTAAATCTTCATTGATGTATTCATGGGAAACTCCCTTCAGCTTCAGCGCCCACTTCACTCTCTGCGCGAAGGGGCTCGCCCAGAACCCCAACAGCCAAGTTCTTCGGCTTTGCATCGATGGATCAACAGCTTCTTGCTTTTTTGCTCTGTTTTTTTCCCTCTGCCAAGCGTTATTTTATGGTTTACTTCACTCAGTTTGAGTTTTTAAGATAAAAAGGGGTGTGCTTTTTGGGGACTTCTTTGTCTTCAAGCTGATCACTTTTTATGTATTTATTAATATTATTATTACTATCGGGTATCTGGTTGGTCCTACTCTTAAATTTTTTTCGACCTGAATAGGGTTGATAACTAACAACTGAATTACTACTCGATTTTTTGAGTTGTTTATCTTTTTTCTTCTCCCCCCTTTTAAATTTGGCATTATTATTACTTGTCTATTAGGTATGATACAGGACTGTGGGAATGAGAAATAACGAAATTGGAACAGTCTGCACTTTACATAGGCAGCGATAGGAATTGAGCATCTAACCTCTTAGTGATCTTCTATGAGTTTAAACCATTGGACACTAGCTCGTTACTTCTCGATCTGTCTTAAAATAAGCTATTCAGCTTAGAAAAAGTAGTGTGAGGGACCATTTTTGCCATTAACTCATTTGTATGTTTTTGCCTTTAATTATTCCAAATATGACATGGTTGTGCACATACTATTAACTGTTTTGGCATAATTTGTTGTTTCAGTTTAATCGGAAGGAAGCATTCTGCAGGATACAGCGAAATATCGCTTAGTCAAACCCTCGAGTTTGTCAATTTTATTTAACTTGACAAATTTACTAAAATTCAATTTTAATTCAGTTGTATATAGAGTATGTCAATTTATTTAACTTAAAATTTCCTAAAACTCAATTTTAATTCATTTGTACATAGAGAATTTTAATTCAATTGTCACCTTACCAGCTTATTCTCCTCTTAAATATGTAAGTAGGAAATTCTCCTTCTAGCAATGACATAACTTCTCTAGGGCCTAGGTATGCTAGACCCTTACCTAAATTTGTAAAAAAAATATGCTACTTATATGTATTTTAGTAAAATTGTAAATTCAAATATACAAAAAATATAATGTATCTTAGTATTCATTAATTTGAATATTTTAGTCAACAGACACTCCAATCCTAAATTATAAAGGGGGAATGGATGCTTTCAAACATATATGTAGACAAGTAGTAATCGTTACACAAAATCATAGGGCAAACTGTATTTCATACTTCAATCAAACTATGAGAAATTTTTAATTTTTTCATTAATTATATATAAGAAAGATCGCCCTAAAATCAAAAATATCAAGAAAGAGGCGAAATCATTTCGAAATCGAAAGGACTTGGCATTCAAATAATTCTTCCCAAATTATTGCAACCAGAAATATTAAAGAAAAGCCACCAACAAGCCCACGAGATATTCGATATGTTCTACTCCTGTCTATTTCTCCATAACAAAGAAATAAATCTCGTAATGTGATATGTAAAAAAGTAGACATAGAAGACAGGAATAGAGTGGACGAAAAGAACAAGTATGGATCGGCATGAATATTTTTCAAGATGACGCGGTGAGCGGATTTATATCGTAATGCAAAATGGTGAATCGGCATTCCACGATACGATTCCCCGTCGCCGGATCTTCCGAGTAAACATTAGCAACCACAATTCCCTGTGCCAGTCGGAAGTCACCGGAACCACCCAAAACCGGGAACTCGCGGTTTTCGGAAAACTCCGCTATCCGGCCCAGAACGCTGAGAGTGCTACCGTTGTGCTCGCCGGACGTGACCACGAAATTAATGGCCGACAGCAAACCCACTGTGTCCTTCGACGCCGACACGTAGACCCCCTGGAAGTGACCGATCGTCCCGGAATTGGCCTCCGGTCCTAAAGTCAACTGATCGTCAATCACGCTGACCATCCCGAACTGGGTCGGCGATGAACCGGTGGAATTGGCCTGAGCAACTGGGACGATGGACGGGTCGGGTCCACTGGCGACGTCGTGAATGAAGAGGTGAAACTTAGTGATCTTCGGCTTTGAATTGGGAAGCTGGTTGAACCATTCGTCTATGGCTTCTTCGGTCTGATCGGGAAGGCCTCGAACCACCGCCGGCGCCAATATCAGCACGGTGGCAAAGAACACTACTGGGACCAAGCTTAATACCGCCATGGATCACTGTTTTTTCTTTCCTTTCTCTAAGATTAAATCTATAGCTAGGAATGTTTGTAATTAAAATGAACTAAGGCAGTGAAGATTTATAGAAAATTTCTTCCATGTTTGTAATGATTGAAGAAGAGCCCAATGTCTTTAATTTAGTGTAAACTAAGAGTAGTTGAGAATCTGGAGATTTCGTACCGCAAAATTAAGGGACATTAATTTTATAAGAATTTGTTGGTTTGGAAAAAGAACACCCCATGAAGGTATGAACAATGGTAAGTATCATTCGAATTAATTAATCTGATCAAATGTAGTCCAAACAGAGTCCTTACGGTTCTAACAACCATGCAGACTCTGGCATCCTACCCGCTTTTTAATTCGAGTAAATTACGTAACCAATATATTCAGTCTAATATTCAAAGTTGTTAAACGATTTAAATTTAAAGTGAAAAGTATGAATTTTTCACTAATTTTGGACATGAAAGTGATCTAGTCTCGATTTTAACCATTTTCTCTTTCAAACTTAAGGTCCTGTTTGGACAAGTACTTCAAAAACATTTTTAGTGTTTTAATAGTATAAAAAATTAAAAATGGTGTTTGGACAAGAAATTGCAATATTTTTTAAAAATAATTTTAAGTAAAATGTTTTTAAAGTATACTTTAAACATGTTTTATAAAATACTTAAAAAATTTTAAAGTCATTTTAACTTAAACTTGTGGGTCAGTCTATCCTGCCCCCAATCTGCCCCCTGCCCCAAACCCACCCTGACCTCGCCTTGACCCCGCATCGCCCCGACCCCGGTCCCACCCTCTGCAACCTCAGCTCCATCCCTAACCTGCTGCCCCGACATCTGCTCCACCCCCGTTCTGACGCCAACCTCGGCCTCGGCCTCAATCCAGGCCTGACAGCCCCACCCACATTTCGACCTTGGCCCCACCTCGACCTCACCCCCGACCCCAAACCTGGCCCCCTGCCCGACCACGCCCTGGCACCGACCTCTACCCCGGACCAGACCACGGCCCCAACCCTGAACTCGACCTCAACACTGAACTCGACCCCGACCCTGAACCCGACCTCAACCCCTAACACAACCCCTGCTCAGAACCCGACCCCGACCATGACCTCGACCCCAACCCAACCCTGACCTCGAACCCGAACCTGACCCCGACCATGACCTCGATCCCGACCTCGACCCCGACCTCGACCCTGGGCCTGGACCTCAACCACAGCCCCGACTCTGACCTCGACCCCGACCCCGACCATAACCCAGACCTCGAACCCTACCTTGACCCCAGGCCCAATCCCAACCACTCCCGACCCCCACCCAAGCCCAGGCCCCAACCCCAACCTCAACCATGCCTTCGCCCTAGCCCCGTCCCTAGACCCGACCTTTCCCCGGCCCTAGCGCGATTCCGTTCCAGACCCTGACTCCTGCCCGCCAACTAGAAAAAAAAATAGTTTATATACCGTAAACTTAACTTTTATATAATTTCCAGCACCAATTATGATTAAAATTTTTTTTTTTCAAATAGTTGTCCAAACATCTTTTAAACTATTTTTAACTCAAAAAAATGTTTTTGGAAAATACTTGTCCAAACACATATTTCATTAAAAAAAACTTCAAAAACATATTTTATAAAATGTTTTTGAAAAACACTTTTATAAAATATTTTTGAAGTACTTGTCCAAACAGAGCCGTTTTGCGCTGCCACATTAAGCATTATGCCTAAATTGTGCATATGTCATTCTTTAGAGTCCAACACCTCAAAAGTTAGCTTAAGAGTCTCAAGAATAATCAACGACATCTACCTCGCATGAAAATATCATGCTTCTCCTTTTTTTTTTTTTTTTTGGAGGAAAGGTAAATGATTTTATTCCACCAAGAATTCCGGCTCAAAAACCGGTAAGATCGGACTACAATAGTGCTAGTTCATCAGTTCACAAACTTTTACAACACAAAGAGGGCATACCCCAAATGAAGCCATAAATCATCAAAACAACATTCCTATCTATTACAAACATTGCAAACATAGAGTCCGCATGTATACACTGTGATCATAAACCTCAAGTCGAGGTTATACAAAGTTATCCCAAGGTTGTATGAAAACTTAATCCAAACATAATTTCACAAGAGACTGAAAAATGCCTTTGGTCGTGAACCCTTAAGTACATGCTGCAAGTCATCAAGCCACCCTCGGATCTTCACAAGTAATCCACATCATACCATAGAATATGGAAAACATCGTGATAATCAGCTCATGTAGAACTACTTTTGGTAAGTAGTCAACCATCACCGGATTTGATAAGCCTTTACCGGACACCAGTCAGCCGGGTTAGGATGAC
>VMRK01000187.1:0-23471 GCA_016801395.1 Leptodermis oblonga
GCCAACATCGGCTGCCCAGGTTCGGTCATTCCATGGATTGGCTAGATTCTACAGACGGTTTGTGAAAGATTTCTCCACTAAAGCCGCGCCCCTCAATGATCTCTGCAAGAAGAACACGCCATTTGTGTGGGGGCCAGCTCAGGAAAAAGCTTTTACTGTTTTAAAGCATGATCTCACTCATGCACCTGTTTTAGCATTACCTGATTTTGATAAAGTGTTTGAACTAATGTGTGATGCATCAGGTGTTGGAATTGGCGCAGTGTTAATGCAGGAGAAGAAGCCTATCGCATTTTTCAGTGAGAAGCTTAAAGGGGCTGCCTTAAGTTATCCTACATATGATAAGGAGCTCTATGTTGTTGTCCGGGCTTTTGAAACGTGGTCACATTATTTGATGTCTAAAGAATTTGTTGTTCATAGTGATCATGAGTCTCTTAAGCATTTAAAAGGACAAAATAAGTTAAATAGACGTCATGCAAAATGGGTTAACTTTATTGAATCTTTTCCTTATATTATTAAGTATAAGAAAGGTAAGGATAATTTAGTTGCTGACGCTCTATCTCGCAGGTATGAAATGCTGACAATTCTTGATCATACTTTGTTAGGTTTCGCATACCTCAAGGATTTGTATGCTTTTGATGTTGATTTTGCTGATGTGTATAAAGCATGTGAATCTGGTGCATTCCAAAAGTACTTTAGACAGGATGGTTTTCTGTTTAAGGAAAATAGGTTATGCATCCCTCGTAGTTCCACTAGGGAATTACTGGTTCGTGAAGCTCATAGTGGGGGGCTTATGGGTCATTTTGGTGTGCATAAAACACTTGAACTGTTGCATGAACACTTTTACTGGCCGCATATGCGCAAGGATGTACAGAATGCTTGCTCTCGATGCATTAATTGTTTGCAAGCTAAATCTACTTCTAAACCCCCATGGACTTTACACGCCTTTACCTGTACCTTCTGTACCTTGGACTGACATTTCTATGGATTTTATTCTAGGGCTTCCGAGGACACAGAAAGGTAATGATTCTTTATTTGTCATTGTTGATCGTTTCTCTAAAATGGAGCATTTCATTCCTTGCAGGAAATCAGATGATGCCAGACATGTAGCTTAGTTATTCTTTCAAGGTATTGTTCGGCTACATGGAATTCTGAGAACAATTGTCTCAGATCGCGACGTCAAATTCTTGAGTTATTTTTGGAAGACTTTGTGGTCCCGCCTCGGCACAAAACTGTTGTTTTCGACTACAAGTCATCCACAGACGGATGGTCAGACGGAAGTCACCAACCGAACATTTGGCAACCTACTCAGGGCGTTAATTCAGAAGAATCTCAAGCGTTGGGAAGAAATCTTGCCGGTTGCAGAGTTTGCATACAACCGAACCAAGCACTCCTCAACAGGGTTCTGTCCATTTGAAGTTGCCTACAGCTTTACTCCCTTGACGGTGATGGATCTTATTCCTTTGCCGCCCAAAGAACAAGTTAATCCAGACGGTGCAAAGAAAGCTGAAGCAGTACAACGCATACATGCTAAAGTTCGAGCTAATCTGGAGAAGACTTATGCCAAAGCCGCCGCCAATGCAAACCAACGGTGCAAGGCTGTGAACTTTGAACCAGGCGACTGGGTTTGGGTTCACATGAGGAAGGAACGATTCCCTGCTACAAGAAGGACCAAACTCCATCCAAGGGGCGATGGACCTTTTCAGATCGTTTCCAAGATTTGGCCTAACGCCTACAAGCTCGATTTACCAGGTGAGTATGGTGTTAGTTCTTCCTTTAATGTTGCTGACTTGTCTCCTTTTGTTGATGACCAGGTTGCTGATTTGAGGACAAATCCTTTTCAACCGGGAGGGGATGATGCGGGCATCCAAAGTCAACACGCAACAAGTCAACCTACAAGTGATTCCGGAGAAGCTAAGGCGGAGGTTCGAGTTCTACATCGAGGCCCGACAATGCTTCAGGATCCAAGTCCATATCAGAGGGATCCACTTGTAGACATAACTGGGCCAATGACCAGAAGCAGAGCGAAGAAGGTTCGAGATGCACTCAACAACATTGTTCAAGCTTGCCATCAGGATGCTCAGTTAATTGTAGAAGCCCACGCCTTGGAGGAAAATGGAGGAAATGTGCGATTTGCAACTCTTCTAACTATCTTTAAAGAAGAGGTGCAAATCATCAGGTCCTAATGAAGAAGAAGGCTGTTTCTTAAAGTCTTGAAGATGCCGGAAGGTTCTTGGACTTAAAAGAAACAAATTAATAAAGTTTCCTTATTCTTTTTGGAAGTAGGAATTTTATTCTTTTCTTGATTTTTAGTTTACAAAATTCGGCTACCTCATGTTTAAGGTAAAACCGAATTCTACTTACCTTTTTTTTTACCATTCCTACTTCTTTCTGGGTTTGGTAATTGTACAAGAAATTAACCTCTTGGTTAATTTCCAATTCTAGTTCTTTTCTTTTTCTAATTCTTGTACTAATTTTCGGCCACCTTCACCTATAAATAGGTGACCGAAACATCAATAATATTCAGTGTATTTCAGATCATAAACTTAGTGTTTGAAGTACCTCCTTTTATTGCTTTATGTATTTGCATGTCGTAATTTACATACTTGCATGAAACTTAGCTAATTAGGTTCTTGCCCTGCCTAGTTATTCGCATGTTTCACACCTCTTTCTTGCACTTGGTTCGAATTTATAAACAAGTTGGTCAGGATAGTTTTTCCTTTGTTTTATCAAATCCGAACGTGAGTTAAAGGTTTTGTAAGAGCTTGTCACTTAATCACAAGGTCCTTGGCAACATTATCCGCATGTGTACAACCGTCCACATCAATAACCCTAACCCTAACCCTAAACCCTAACCCTAAACCCTAAACCCTAAACCCTAAACCCTAAACCCTAACCCTAAACCCTAAACCCTAAACCTAGGGTTTCGAATTTTTGGGTTCGGTTTTCTGTTTTGGTTTTTCAATTCGGGTTTTCAGTTTCGGGTTCCATTCTCGGGTTGCCTAAAAATCTAGGGTTTTCGGTTCTTGCTTTGGTTTATATATTGCTGGGCTTTTTGCGAATTAATTCTACCCCTCTTGTTCTGTTTTGTTGAGAAATAGTGAGTTTTTGCGGTTGATGTTAAGCAGCTCACTTTGTTTGCGCATTGAAAATTATATGCTCTAGTTTGGGATACTTTGTTTTGAATTCTTCAAAATATAGTGAATTCTTGATTTTGTATCCTTGTGCTGCTAAGATTATCCCTGGGATTAGGTTAGTGAATCAAAATTGAATTTACTAGCCCTAGGGTTTTTGTTTCATTAAAATCGAATGTGCTGAAAGTTGGTACTGTTTTCGGTTAATTAAGGGGTTAGAAATCGCAAGTTGGGTACTGTTTTGCATATAGGGAGCATTGATAATTTGTGGGGATTGGTTTCTTGATTACCTATTGGGTGGGTGATCTCTTCTTTGGATAGTTTTAGGACTTTCCTAAAGTCGTTTCAACTCTGCTAATTTTCTTTGATTCTATTCAATTTTGAATTGCCCTGCTTTCAATTTCCTAGTTATCTTTTCGTGCTACCTGGACATTTGCTCTTTAATTATAGTTTGGATTTTGTCATCGTGCACACTCATCTTTTCTGAAATTTGAGGGCTTAACCCCGAAATTTCCTGTTGTGTACTTCATATCTGAGCTATATTACAAAATTTCGTTTTGCGAAAAGATTTTTCAAAATAGAACCAAGTGTGGTTTTTGCGAAAATTTGCTTTCATTTCTTAAGTGTCATTGCTTTTGTGTGAATTGCTGCTTGCCTAATACATTTATCAATACCGGGAGGTAGAGAGTTCATCTTATACAGGGCGCCACCCTAGAGTGAAACACAGGGTTGTGTGTTCTGATTATTGATGGAGGGAGCTGCACGAACGTTGCAAGTGAGTATATGGTTGACAAGTTGAAGCTTCCTGTTATCAATCATCCACGTCCTTATCGGCTACAATGGCTCGACAGCTCAGACGGCCACAGAGTCACGAAGCAGGTAAGCGTACCATAAGCTATCGGTAAGTTCGAATCCATTGTTTTATGTGACGTTCTGCCAGTGGAGGCTTGTCACATTCTACTCGGACGACCATGGCTCTTTGACCTGAAGGCAACACATGATGGGGTCGCCAACACTTACTCGGTCTGCCAGGAGGGCAAGATCCACACGTTCCTACCAATGCCGCCGACTGAAGTGCGATCCGAAGCAGTTCGCATGAAGGAGTCCATCGCAAAATGGGAAGCTAAAAGGCGCCAAGCGAAGGGTAAAGGGAAAGAACTTGTAAAGGGTAGTAAGGTGAAGTCTGATAAGCCTGATCAGGAAAAAGTTAGGAATAGTTGTTTTGCAACAAAAGGAGAGATAGGTCAAGTGTTAGACAACAATGATGATGTACTGGTTTTAGTCTGTAAAGATAGTTGTACTAACCCTCGGGATATCCCTATGCATGTCGTTTCTTTGTTGCAGGAAGGAGACAAACCGAAAAAGACAATGGAGTTGCAAAGACAGATCGATGAACTTTTGGCTCACGATCTGGACTACTACAAAGCACTGTTGCCTGTTATCTACACTGCAAAAGAGATGTCCAAGGAGCTTAACGCCCGTGATGGCGATAGGCCTTTTGAAATCGTGTCACACAATAGGGCCTCCTGCTTACACGCTTAAATTGACAGGTAAGCATGATCTATGTTTTGTGTTAATCTTTCTGACTTGTTTCTGTTTGTTTTCAGCGACTTGGATTCGAGGACGAATCCTTTCCAACAGGGAGGGAATGATGAGGACATCAAGGGCGAAAACAACACACATTAGGAAGCAGAATCCACAAAACAAAGAGGACGGCCAAAAAGAAGCACACGCCTTGAAGCAAAATGGAGGAAATGTTCAAATTTCAACTCTTCTAACAATCCTTGAAGAAGAGGCGCAATTCAGCACTTCACAATAAAGAAGAAGGCTGTTTCTTGAAGTCTTGAAGATGCCGGAAGGTTCTTGGGCTTTAAAGAAACAAATAATAAAGTTTCCTACAATTTGGGCCAACCCAAAACTCATGGACCAGCCCACAAGTTTTCGACCAGCCCAAGAAAGCAAGAGGAAGCCACATGGACCAGCCCACAAAGCAAAGCCCACACGGCTACTCCTTCAAATTAATTAGGGATTTTTCTTTTTATTACTTAAGTGTTTTTTATTCTTTTAGTTAGTTTCCAAAAAGGGTTCTTTCTTGTTCTCTTTTTGGGAGTAGGAATTTTATTCTTTTCCTTATTCTTTCTTTGTGTAATTTCGGCAATCACCCAAAGAAAAGAGGTGACCGAATTCCTACTTTCTTTTCTTACCATTCTCCTACTTCTTTTCCGGGTTTGGTGGTTAATTTCCAATTCTAATTCTTTTCCTTATTATTTTCTTTCTTTTTTTCGGCTGATTCCTTCCCTATAAATAGGGCAGCTGTGCATAATAATATTCAGAGTATTCAGATCATAAAACTTCGTGTTTGAGTACCCTTCTTTTATTGCTTTATGTATTTGCATGTTGTAGTTTACATAATTGCATGAAACTTAGCTAATTAGGTTCTTGCTCTACCTAATTATTCGCATGTTTCAAATCTCTTGCTTGCACTTGGTTCGACTATAAAACAAATTAGCTTGGTTAGCTTTCCTTTGTTTCTCTTAGCCAAACGTGAGTTTGAGAATTCTAAGAGCTCGCCGCTTAATCACAAGGTCCTTTGCAACATTATCCGCATGTGTACAACCGTCCACATCACCTTACTCCCTTGTCCCCCTAGTGCCCTCCTAACGAACTACACACAAACCCTGTGTAACGCTCTTTAGGGTTGGCAGCCCTTGTATGCTGTAACACAGCCTTTTACCTTAGTCCTATAGAAAGTTTTCACAGATTACTTTGGCAAAGGTAACAAGCAACAGTTAACCACACAAGCACAACAACTATATAGGAAAGTAGCAAAAAATTTTCGAAATAGACACTTGGCTCTATATTTGAAAAACACCTTGTAAAAAATGAATTTTTGTAGTATAGCTCAAAGAAGAAGTACACCGATAAGGAACTTTTGGGGAGAAGCCCTCAAAGTTCAGAGATAATGACAGTGCACGAAGACAAGATTCAAGCTATATTTTCAGAGTAAACGTACAAGGTAGCACAAAAAGGTTAACAAGGCTAAAGAAGCAGGGCAATTCAATTGAAGAACAAGAACAATTAGCATATTTGAAACAAATTAGGAAGTACTTAAACTACCCAAGATGTGATCACCCTCCCAATAGGTAATCAAGAAACCAATTCCCACCAATTATCCAAGTTTTTCGAAAATAAGAGTCCTTTACACAACCAGAGCCAAGTGGTGGAAAAATTTCTCAGATTTTTGAGTGTAGTGCTGTGGGGAGTAGTGTCGGTAATCGAATACAATCAACTTTGCAAGTACACAGGAAAGAGAAGAAGA
Organism: Leptodermis oblonga; assembly: GCA_016801395.1. Lineage (NCBI taxonomy): Eukaryota > Viridiplantae > Streptophyta > Magnoliopsida > Gentianales > Rubiaceae > Leptodermis > Leptodermis oblonga. The sequence goes on from VMRK01000187.1 coordinate 6,451, forward strand.
TTTCCAATGAAGAAACTATTCCTCTTTGGTTTTGGAGTGTAGTGCTGTGGGGAGTAGTGTCGGTAATCGAACACTATCAACTTTGCAAGTACACAGGAAAGAGAAGAAGATTTTCAATGAAGAAAATATTCCTCTTTGGTTTTGGAGTGTAGTGCTGTGGGGAGTAGTGTCGGTAATCGAACACTATCAACTTTGCAAGTATACTTTCAACTTTGGAGAAACAATTCTTACTCAAATTTTGCCACAAAGACACAAGCATGCGAAAAATTATCCCTTTAAGCAATTTTTAGAAAATTTTGGCAGCACTACGACACAATTTCAAGAATCCAATATATTTTCAAGAATTCAAAGCTAATGTATCAAGCATAGGCATACCAATCACAGTTGCAACAAAGTGAGCTGCTTAACATCAACCGCAAAACTCACCACAATTACAAACGAGGGATAAAAATTGCAAAATAGCCCAATCAACCCAAACAAAACAGCAAAAACCAAACAGGCTCTTTCAAACTTCTTTGCGTCTTCTTTTTTAATTTCGGTTTTCAAGATCAGAACAGCAGCAAGAACCGAAATTAAAGGGATTTAAGAAAAAAAATTTCTTAAAAAGGAGCAATCTTTTCCAAAAAAATCAGAACTTAAAGTAGAGTTAAGGAAAAGAAAACACCTTATGAGTTGATCGGGTTACTCCAACCTCCTCCTATCGAGCAAACAACCAAGGCTCTGATACCAATTGATGTGAACCCTTGATTTCAACTTGTGAAAACAACAACTCAATGCGAAAAATTGCCAAGAAAAGTCTGTATGCAAGACACAGCTCTCAAAACTCTAGAATCCTTACCCTTGGATTCGGCAGACTACTAATTTAACAAGTTAAATTAAACACACAATTTGAACCAAGTGGAGAATAATAGAGGCGAAACAAAGCATGCAATTAGATAGAGCAATTATCTAATTAGCCTATAGTTTCTGTACTTTAGCAATTAACAAAGCATGCAAATTACTTAAGCCAAAATAAAGAAGAGCGAATAATAAAGTATAAACTTTCATTCAATTAATCACTGTTGAATTATGAAGTGCAGCACCCCTATTTATAGGTATAGGGAGCACGAAATTTACACAAGAAAATAAGGAAAGAAAACATAAAATTGGAACTTAATCAAGAGATTAAGTAACTCACAAAAATCAGCAAGAAAAAGGAACTTACTTGCTGAAAAAGTAAAAGAAAAGAAGGGAAAATTTCGTCTTCCATAAAGAAAGGTTGTGAACGAAATTCTCAAGGAAAAAGGAAGGAGAAATTCAGATTTTACCTTTAAAGAAAAGGGAAAACAGAAAAATAAAGGAGAAAGGAAAAAGAGGAAACTATGAAGAGAATTAGGCAACATGCACAAAACCTTAATTCTCCTCCTAACCCTAACCCTAATTGTGAATTGCTTCTCCTTGGGCTTGGGCTTGGCCGAATGTGGGTTCATGGAGTGGACTTGATGGATTCAGCCCAATTGATGTAGTATGATGATGTAGATGTAGGAAGCTTCTGGAATCTTCTGGAAGCTTCCGAAATCAGTTCAGAAGCTCAAAAAACATTTCACTTCTAAAATTCTTCAAACTTTATGAAATCTCCATTTCTTCACTAGAAAGACTAGTAGCTACCATTTCCACCATTTATGTGACTTGTAAATACCATTTCCACAACTTGGAAATACCATTTCTACCATTTCCTTAGCTGAGATGATTAGTATTCACCAGTTCCACCATTTCCACTTTGATGGCGAGTAGGGTAACACTTGTAATCTTCATTTCCTTCTCATTAAGGTCATTGGAGCTTTCCTTTGTCTTCATGGATTCTGACTCATAACTTGTGTTGTTTTAGCCTTGGATTTCCTCATCACTTTCCCTTTCTTATACTTAATAATGTAAGGAAAAGTTTCAATAAAATTAACCCATTTAGCATGACGTCTATTTAACTTACTCTGTCCCTTTAAGTGTTTAAGGGACTCGTGATCACTGTGAACAACAAATTCTTTGGCCATTAAATAATGTGACCAAGTCTCGAAAGCACGGACCACTGCATAGAGCTCCTTATCGTAAGTTGGATAATTTAAGGCAGCTCCCTTCAACTTCTCACTGAAATAGGCAATTGGCTTGCCTTCCTGCATTAAAACTGCGCCAATTCCTATACCTGATGCATCACACATTAGTTCAAAGACTTTATCAAAATCAGGTAATGCTAAAACAGGTGCATGAGTGAGATCATGCTTAAGAACCGTAAAGGCGTTTTCCTGCGCTTGCCCCCACATGAATGGAACATTCTTCTTGCACAAATCGTTCAGAGGTGCTGCTTTGGTGGAAAAGTCCTTCACAAACCATCGATAAAATCCAGCCAAACCGTGGAAAGACCTTACCTGTGCGGCCGAGGTTGGTGTAGGCCACTCTCTAATGGCTTTCACCTTGGCGTCGTCAACTTTGACACCAGCTTTAGAGACCACAAAACTGAGAAACACAACTTCCTCAACACAGAAAGTACATTTCTTCACATTGGCATACAATTTATTAGCACGTAATTCAATTAATACCAAGCGAATATGTTCTACATGCGATTTCATGTCTCTGGAATAGATCAAGATATCATCAAAATAAACCACAACAAATTTCCCTATGAACTTTCTAAGCACATGATTCATTAATCGCATAAAAGTACTAGGTGCATTTGTTAGGCCTAAGGGCATTACTAATCACTCATACAAACCAAACTTAGTTTTAAAAGCAGTTTTCCATTCATCCCTCCCTCATGTAAATTTGATGATAGCCTTGTGTAAGATCTATTTTAGTGTAAATCGTTGAGCCATACAAGTCCTCTAACATGTCATCAAGCCTAGGGATAGGATGCCTATACTTGATTGTTATCTTATTAACAGCTCTACAATCAACACACATTCTCCATGTACCATCTTTCTTAGGGACACGAATTACAGGTACAGCACAAGGACTAAGTGATTCCCTTACTTAACCGTTAGCCAAAAGCTTGTCGATCTGCTTCTGCAATTCCTTTGTTTCCTCTGGATTTGCTTTGTAGGCAAGTCGATTTGGAATAGTTGCGCCAGGTATGAAGTCGATTTGATGTTCAATCCCACGCAGAGGCGGCAATCCCTGCGGCAGCTCTCCTGGAAAGACATCATTGTATTCCTGCAACAAACAATCAACTTCTATAGGAATATCCCGAGGGATATCTTCAGGGTTAGCACAAGTATCTTTACATACTAAAACTAGTACACAACCTTTGTTACCTAACACCTGTTCTATTTTCCCCACTGTAGCGAAAAATCTACTTCTAACTTCTTCCTGATTAGGCTTATCAGAGTTCGCCTTACTACCCATTACAAGTTCTTTCTCTTTCCCCTTATCTAAGCTCTTTCTAGCTTCCCATTTGGCGAGGCCGTCCTTCATTCGGATTGCTTCTGAACGCACTTCATTAGGTGGCATAGGTAGGACCGTGTGGATCTTGCCCTCCTGGCAGACCGAGCAGAAGGTGACCCCATCATGCGTTGCCTTCAAGTCGAAGAGCCATGGGCGTCCGAGCAGAAGCTGACAAGCCTCCATTGGCAGAACATCACATAAAATAGTGGATTCGAACTTCCCAATTGTATATGGTACGCTTACCTGCTTGGTGACTCTGTAGCCATCTGAGCTGTCGAGCCATTGGAGCCGATAAGGACATGGATGATTGAGTATGGGGAGCTTCAGCTTTTCAACCATATATTTACTGGCCACATTTGTGCAACTCCCTCCATCAATGATCAGAACACACAATTGGCGTGGAAGATGTTTGTCCTATGAGACGTATCCTAGACAACAGCTGTAGTCAAGGTGCGAGTAACCAAGTTTTGATTAGGATCTTCTTCGATGAACTCAAATTGCTCAACCGGTGCAGACGTAGTGCTATCAGTTAACTCCGACAAGGGGTTAACAATTTGATCTTCTTCATCCTTTTCGGAAATGTACTCACCATCTTGCCCCAATAAAACCTTTCGGATGTTAGGACAATAGCGCATGTAGTGGCCACGGCCTGAGCATTTGTGGTAAGTGACATTGCTAATGGATTGCCGAGGTGTTGATGGCGTTCTGGATTGGGATGAAGACGGGGGGGTGGTGGCGGGGACTATAGCCTTCCGTTCTGACGTAAATGACTTCTTAGCAGGTGGCGAGTAAACCAGATTCTTTCTCCAAGCCGGTGGGGATCTACTAGGCGTCCAGACGGGTGGAACTGTCTTCAGGTATTCCTCCATGACCCGAGCTTTGTGCAACATGTCCGTCAAAGTTGTTGCATTCTGAAGTTCAACGGCTAAAGTTATACCCCTGTTTAGGTCATTAAGAAAAGGAGCCATCGAAGCAGCCTCATCTTCTTGTACATTTGCCCTAATTTTGGCCATCTCTAACTTTCTATAATTTGCGTCTACAGATAAAGGTCCTTGTACAAGAGTATGTAATTTCCTATACAATTCTCTAAAATAATAATTAGGAACAAAAGTTCTACGCATGGAAGTAGTCAAATCATACCAAGTTAGAGGCGGAGCACGGACCCACATGGGACGCGTATTCCTTCGTTGGTCCATCTCTTGATTCCACCAGACCAGGGCATAGTCCGTGAAATGTACCACCACGAGTGGGACCTTCTTGTGTTCTGGGATCGCATGAAGCTCGAAGATGCGCTCCATCTTCACCTCCCAGTCTAGGTAATCCTCCGGATTCGTACCACCGGCGAAGGGTGGAACAGTTGTTTTGCATTGACTGAGACCCTCGAAAGGCTTGGCAGTGGCATTGTTGTCATCGGCAGGGGTGTCCTCCTCTGACTCCATACGCCTTTGTTCTCGTTCGATCCGCAAGTCAGCAACCTCCTCCGTGAGGGTAGTAAATCGCGCAGAGAGTTGCGCTATCGCAGCCAGTATTTGCTCACTTCCCAAAGGGACAGAAGCACCTCCTGACATTGGTTATAGGCGAAAATATGTCTGCTAAGAACAAGGAAAAATGAGTAGTAACCTTACCCCCTTGTCCCTCAAGTGTATCCCACCTAACAGTTGTTGAGAGTCTCTTGAACCTTCTTTGCTCTGCATCTTGTCATTGGCCCAATGATATCTACAAGTGGATCCCTTTTGATGAGGGCATCCAAAGTCAAGCAACGAGTCAAAGTCAAACTACAAGTGATTCCGGAGAAGCTGACGAGGAGGTTCGAGTTCTACATCGAGGCCCGACAATGCTTCAGGATCCAAGCCCATATCAGAGGGATCCACTTGTAGACATCACTGGGCCCATGACCAGAAGCAGAGCGAAGAAGGTGCGAGAAGCTCTCAACAACCTTGTTCAAGCTTGCCATCAAGATGCCCAGCTGATTGTAGAAGCTCACACTTTGGAGCAAAATGGAGGAAATGTGCAATTTGCAACTCTTCTAACTATCTTGGAAGGAGAGGCGCAAATTATCCAACATTAATCAAGAAGAAGGCTGTTTCTTGAAGTCTTGAAGATGCCGGAAGGTTCTTGGACTTAAAAGAAACAAATTAATAAAGTTCCCTACAAATTGGGCCGACCCAAAAACTCATGGACCAGCCCACAAGTTTTCGGCCAGCCCAAGTTGAAGCATGAAGCCGCACGGCCCAATCCAAGGAGCAGCCCACACGGCCAATCAAGGAAAAAGCCCACACGGTTTTAGGGAATTAGTTTTCAGAATTTTAATTAAGTCTTTTTAGTCTTTTAGTTAATTTCCAAAAAGGGTTTTTCCTTATTCTTTTTGGAAGTAGGATTTTTATTCTTTTCCTTAATTTTTGTTATAATTTCGGCTGCCACAACAATAAGGTAAATACGAAATTATCTTTCCTTTTCTTACCACTCTCCTACTTCTTTCAGGGTTTGGTAATTGTACAAGGAATTAACCTCTTGGTTAATTTCCAATTCTAATTCTTTTCCTTTTCTTTTTCTACTGATTTTCGGCCATCCCTTCTTCTATTTAAAGGGACCGAATTCTTCAATAAAAAGTGAGAGTATTTCAGATCATAAACTTAGTGTTTGAGATACCTCCTTTTATTGCTTTATGTATTTGCATGTTGTAGTTTACATAATTGCATGAAACTTAGCCTTTTAGGTTCTTGCTCAACCTAATTGTTCGCATGTTTCACACCTCTTTTCTTGCACTTGGTTCGAATTCTTAAACAAACTGGTCAGGATAGTTTATCCCTTGTTTTATCAATTTGAACGTGAGTTAAAGGTTTTTAGAGCTTGTCACTTAATCACAAGGTCCTTGGCAACATTATCCGCATGTGTACAACCGTCCACATCACCTTTGATATGGATTTGGATCCTGAAGCATTGTTGGGTCTCGGTGTAGAACCCAAACCTCCTCAGCTTCTCTGGACTCACTTGTCTGTGGACTTATCGATGGATTTGGGATGCCCTCATCAGCAAGATTATTAACCTAATTAACATGCAATTATAAAAAAAATTATAGGTTGAAATCATGCAAGATTGACTACATTATTTAGTAAAATTTAAAAAAAACATGGGGCTCATTTAAATAGAGGGTTGTGCGCCTTTCAGAAGTAGAAAAGGATTAGAAAAGAAAAGTGGAATCCAATGTGATGAGGGCATCCCAAGTCCATCGACAAGTCCACAGACAAGTGCGTCCAGAGAAGCTGAGGAGGTTCGGGTTCTACACCGAGGCCCAACAATGCTTCAGGATCCAAATCCATATCAAAGGGATCAACTTGTAGATATCATTGGGCCAATGACAAGAAGCAGAGCAAAGAAGGTTCAAGAGACTCTTAACAACCTTGTACAAGCTTGCCGACAGGATGCTCAATTGATAGTAGAAGCCAACGCCTTGGAGAACAAAGCCGGAAAGGTTCAAATTGCAACTCTCCTTACAATTCTTGAAGAAGAGGCACAATTCCCCATTCCACAATGAAGAGAAGGCTATTTCTTGAAGTTCATGAAGACGCCGGAAGGTTCTTGGACTTTAAAGAGACGTTTCTTGAAGTTCTTGATTTTCTAGAAAATCTTGAATTTCATATTTTGCTGAATCTTGAAAAATCTAAAATTCTTGAAAATATTGATTCCGAAATGATTTCGGGAGATAAATCTTGAATTTCATATTTTGCTGAATCTTGAAGAATCTAAAATTCTTGAAAATATTGATTCCGAAATGATTTCGGGAGATTCCGGAAGCTCCCTACACCATTCCACCATGCGCCATCAACAACAGGCCGAATGTCCATGGAGTCCAGTCCACATCAACCAATTCGGCCAGCCCATCAAGAAGCCCACACGCAAGGTCTACGCCATTAGGGTTTGCGAAATTAAGGGTTAGGGTTTGGGGGAAAATAAGGGTTTGTGCATGTTCCCTATTTTGCCCTTAGTTTGTTAGTTTCCAAAAATGATCCCTTCTTGATCTCCTTTTTGGAGTAGGATTTCCAATTCCTTTTTCTTTCTTGTTTTACTTGTAATTTCGGCTGCCATTAGCTTAAGGTGACCGAATTTCCTTTTTCTTTTACCATTACCCACTTCTTTCAGGTTTTGGTATTGTAAAGGAAATCAATCTCTTGATTGGTTTCCAATTCCAATTCTTTTCCTACTTCTTTTAGGGTAGAATTTCGGCTGCCCCTTTTCTTATAAATAGGCAGTCAAAACCACCATAATAAATCAAGTATTCAGATCTTAAAACTATTAGTTTGAGTACTCTCCCTTTATTGCTTTATGTATTTTGCATGCTGGTAATTTATATATTGCATTAAACTTAGCTTAATTAGGTTATTTGCTCTACCTAATTAAAATTGCATGTTTCACCTCTTTTCTTACTTGGTTCGAATTCCTTGAATTAAATTAGCTTGGGTTAGTTTATTTTTGTTATCTGGATTTCGGGTAAGTAAAGAGTTTATACGAGCTATGCCACTTAATCAGACTTTCCTTGGCAATTCATCCGCATGGTCCACATCAGACGCCATCCAGCACCCCAACTACTTTGAGGAAGAATCCAGTGTACACGCCTTCACCCACAAAGAAGCCGTTCAACTCGGAAAAAAATGCTATCCAGCCCGCACTATCCACCTCTTTATCTTCAGCAGCTAAGACGCCTTTCACTCCCAGACAGCCAATTCGAGACATCACTTGCCATAAGTGTTCAGGTGATGTGGACCAAGGTACACATGCGGATGAATTGCCAAGGAAAGTCTGGTTAAGTGGCGTAGCTCGTATAGACTCTTTACTTACCCGAAATCCAAATAACAAAAATAAACTAACCTAAGCTAATTTACTTAAGCATTCGAACCAAGTAAGAAGGAGTTGAAACATGCGAATTTAATTAGGTAGAGCAAATAACCTAATTAAGCTAAGTTTCATGCAATATATAAATTACAAGCATGCAAAATACATAAACCAATAAAGGGAGAGTACTCAAAAAAATAGTTTTAAGATCTGAATACTTATTTTGTTATGGAGTTTCGGCTGCCTATTTATAAGGCAAGGGCAGCCGAAATTCTACCCTAAAAGAAGTAGGAAAAGAATTTGATGAGGGCATCCAAAGTCAACAACATGCAACAAGTCAAACTACAAGTGATTCCGGAGAAGCTGAGGAGGAGGTTCGAGTTCTACATCGAGGCCCAACAATGCTTCAGGATCCAAGCCCATATCAGAGGGATCCACTTGTAGACATCACTGGGCCCATGACCAGGAGCAGAGCGAAGAAGGTGCGAGAAGCTCTCAACAACCTTGTTCAAGCTTGCCATCAAGATGCCCAGCTGATTGTAGAAGCCCATGCCTTGGAGCAAAATGGAGGAAATGTGCAATTTGCAACTCTTCTAACTATCTTGGAAGGAGAGGCGCAAATCATCCAACATTAATCAAGAAGAAGGCTGTTTCTTGAAGTCTTGAAGATGCCGGAAGGTTCTTGGACTTAAAACAAACAAATTAATAAAGTTCCCTACAAATTGGGCCGACCCAAAAACTCATGGACCAGCCCACAAGTTTTCGGCCAGCCCAAGTTGAAGCATGAAGCCGCACGGCCCAATCCAAGGAGCAGCCCACACGGCCAATCAAGGAAAAAGCCCACACGGTTTTAGGGAATTAGTTTTCAGAATTTTAATTAAGTCTTTTTAGTCTTTTAGTTAATTTCCAAAAAGGGTTTTCCTTATTCTTTTTGGAAGTAGGATTTTTATTCTTTTCCTACTTGTTTTCTAATTAGTTTTCCTTCTTGATTTTGGTCTTGTAAATTCGGCAATCACTCCATTAAGAGGTGACCGAATTTTAGTTCCCTTTTCTTACCATTCCTACTTCTTTCCGGGTTTGGTAATTGTACAAGGAATTAACCTCTTGGTTAACTTCCAATTCTAATTCTTTTCCTTTTCTTTTTCTACTGATTTTCGGCCATCCCTTCTTCTATTTAAAGGGGCCGAAATCCATCAATAAAGCTAGAGTATTTCAGATCAAAAACTTAGTGTTTGAGATACCTCCTTTTATTGCTTTATGTATTTGCATGTTGTAGTTTACATAATTGCATGAAACTTAACCTTTTAGGTTCTTGCTCAACCTAATTGTTCGCATGTTTCACACCTCTTTTCTTGCACTTGGTTCGAATTCTTAAACAAACTGGTCAGGATAGTTTATCCCTTGTTTTATCAATTTGAACGTAAGTTAAAGGTTTTTAGAGCTTGTCACTTAATCACAAGGTCCTTGGCAACATTATCCGCATGTGTACAACCGTCCACATCAGAATTAGAATTGGAAACCAATCAAGAGATTGATTTCCTTTAAAATACCAAAACCTGAAAGAAGTGGGTAATGGTAAAAGAAAAGGAAAATTCGGTCACCTTTTAATCTTAGTGGCAGCCGAAATTACAAGTTAAAAACAAGAAGGAAAAGGAATTGAAAATCCTACTCCAAAAAGGAGATCAAGAAGGGATCCTTTTTGGAAACTAATAAACTAAGGGCAAAATAGGGAACATGCACAAACCCTTATTTTCCCCCAAACCCTAACCCTTAATTTCGCAACCCTAATAGACTAGGCCTTGCGTGTGGGCTTGCTTGATGGGCTGGCAGAATGGATGATGTGGAATGGACTCCATGGATTGGGTCGGCCCAATTGTTGATGGCGCATGATGGAATGGTGTAGGGAGCTTCCGGAATCTTCTGGAATCTCCCGGAATCATTTCGGAATCAAGATTTTCAAGATTTTCAAGATTATGCAAAATATGAAATTCAAGATTTTCAAGAAAATCAAGAACTTAACCTTCCGGCGTCTTCAAGAACTTCAAGAAGCAGCCTTCTCTTCATTGTGGAATGGGGAATTGCGCCTCTTCTTCAAGAATTGTAAGGAGAGTTGCAATTTGAACCTTTCTGGCTTTGTTGTCCAAGGCGTTGGCTTCTACTATCAATTGAGCATCCTGTCGGCAAGCTTGTACAAGGTTGTTGAGTGTCTCTTGAACCTTCTTTGCTCTGCTTCTAGTTATTGGCCCAATGATATCTACAAGTGGATCCTGAAGCATTGTTGGGCCTCTGTGTACAACCCGAACCTCCTCAGCTTCTCTGGACTCACTTGTCTGTAGACTTGTCGATGGACTTGGGATGCTCTCATCATCAGGCCATCACCATATAATGAGGAACTGCTCTAACATTCGAAAGGTACTACTAGGGCAAGACGACGATTACATCGCAGAGGAAGATTATGTTAATCCCTTCATAGATTTAACTGACAACGTTAAGTCTGTTACAGGACCTGACATTGACAAATAGGAAGGTGATACACACTTAGCACTCGTTGCTCATTTTTTACTACAATCATTGTCCAGAACTCAAGTGAATGGACCAGTATCTTCCATTCCTGCGCTATGGTAAATGGTAGAGTTTGTGTTCTGATAGTTGATTGGGGAGGGGAGGGGAGGGGAGGGGGGGGGGGGGGGGGGGAGGGAGTTTCACAAATGTTGCCAGTACCTGTATGGTCGAGAAACTGAACCTCCTTACCGCTAATCAACCTCAACCTTATTGGCTCCAGTGACTTGAAAACTCAGAAGGGTACAGAGTCACCAAGTAGGTTAAGGTTACATACGCTATCGGGGAGTTTGAAAGAGAAGTTACTTGTGATGGGTTCCCTATAGAGGCGTGTAGGGCTGATAACAAACATGAATGTTCATGAACAAGTTCGGGCTTGACTCATTAACAGCTCAGTTCAAGATTATTTATTTATTAATAAACAAACACGAAAAAAATTTTAAGCTCGATTACGTTCGTGAACATCTCGATAAAAAGCTTGTTCAAATTTGATAAAAACTCGAATAAAGCTCGGTTAATATATGAACTATAATATATTTACATTTATTAGGTTATAACATTTTAACAATATCTTTTCACTAAATTTATTATCCTGCATATTTTTTTACTATAATATTAATTAATGTGGAGAAATTAAAATTTTAATAAAAACACACAATTTTTTGGGCAAAATTAAATAAATCATAGGTTTTAAAAAAGAAGGCAATATAATATTTATGCAAAAAAATACTAAAGAATTGTATAAAAGTGATAGCTATGAGCCCCAATGTTGGGCGTTGCTGTTACTTTGGTTCTATTTATTTTATTTATGGAATGTTGTCGAGAGGCTTAATTTACTTTACTGTTACCATGGGTGAGAGCCCTGATGACGCCTAGTCATCCACCTTTAGGAATGGCTCCTAAAGGGGGTTGAAGTGGGGTGTCACAGTTCGTGTTATTTTTTAGAGCTTAATAATTGTCATGTTTAATCTTTATGTTTAAAGAAAAATTTTCATACAAAATCATGAAAAATTGTGAAAATCATTTCCGAAATGATTTTGGGAGATTTAGAAGGTTTCGAAATATTCCTGAATATTCTTAAGAAGATTTCATTAATTACACAAATCCTACATCCCTAACTTCAATGGGCAGAACCCTAGCCCGTGCCCTAAAGTCGCGTCCTTAGCCTTATGTTCGGCCACCTCTTGCTTCTCTTTTTTAGGATGGAATTTTGTTCCTCTTTTTGTAGGGATTAGTTATTGGGAAGTGTTAAGGATTTGTGCATGTTTTCTTAACCTTCATTAGTTATTTTCTAGAAGTAGTTTACTTACTAATTGAGTTTGTTTCTTACTTATGATGCGGATTTGTAATTGAATCGCGTTGCGAAATCCCAAAATCTGCTAAGTCGGATATCAGCTTGATGTCTTTGATTTAAATCACCTTCTTGAATTCACTCTTGAACTAAGAAACTAATTCTTCAACCGAAAATACCTCACAAACTAATTCGAAACCCCTTTTGAAATTAAGCTACTTTTAGCTAAATCTAAAAAGAAGAATAATTCTCTAATGAATCTATCACAAGTTCACTAATGAACAGTTATAAGTTCCCACGGAACATTACCTAAACCCAAAGGTTGAAAGCTCAAAGCTTAAAAATTTTATAACCCCCAATTTATCTAAAATCTCAATATGTTGTATTATGGTTATAGAACACCCCTATTTATACATAGGTGGTGGCGCAAATACACAGTAGAAAAGGAACAAAATAAAATTAGAATTAGAAACTGTACAAACCAGAAACCTAAAGGAACTAGGTTAATCGGGAAGGAATCTCGGTTCTCCCTAATAGAATAGGTACGAACGAAACTCCCTTCAACAAAAGGAATAAAAATCCTACTAAAACATTGATGAGGGCATCCCAAGTCCATCGACATGTCCACAGACAAGTGAGTCCAGAGATCAAAGGGATCCACTTGTAGATATCATTGGGCCAATGACCAGAAGCAGAGCAAAGAAGGTTCAAGAGACTCTCAACAACCTTGTACAAGCTTGCCGACAGGATGCTCAATTGATAGTAGAAGCCAACATGATGCGGGCATCCAAAGTCAACACGCAACAAGTCAAACTACAAGTGATTCCGGAGAAGCTGAGGAGGAGGTTCGAGTTCTACATCGAGGCCCGACAATGCTTCAGGATCCAAGCCCATATCAGAGGGATCCACTTGTAGACATCACTGGGCCCATGACCAGAAGCAGAGCGAAGAAGGTTAGAGATGCACTCAACAACCTTGTTCAAGCTTGCCATCAGGATGCTCAGTTATTGTAGAAGCCCACGCCTTGGAGGAAAATGGAGGAAATGTGCGATTTGCAACTCTTCTAACTATCTTTGAAGAAGAGGCACAAATCATCAAGTCCTAATGAAGAAGAGGCTGTTTCTTGAAGTCTTGAAGATGCCGGAAGGTTCTTGGACTTAAAAGAAACAAATTAATAAAGTTCCCTACAATTGGGCCGACCCAAAACTCCTGGACCAGCCCACAAGTTTCGACCAGCCCAAAGGAAGCAAGAGGAAGCCGCACAAGCAAGCTCAATGGCTAGCAAAGCAAGCCCAACGGCTAAACCAAGCAAGCCCAACGGCTAGCAAGCAAGTCCAACGGCTAGTTGCCTAATTAGGGTTCTTTTCTTTTACTTAATTAAGTTGTTTTATTCTTTTAAGTTAATTTCCAAAAGGGTTCCCTTATTCTTTTTGGAAGTAGAATTTTTATTCTTTTCTTTATTTTTAGTTACAATTTTGGCTGCCCTTGTTAAGGGTAAATCCAAAAATTGCTTTCCTTTTCTTACCATTCCTACTTCTTTCCGGGTTTGGTAATTGTAAAAGAAATTAACCTCGTGGTTAATTTCCAATTCTAATTCTTTCCTTCTTCTACTTGATTGTACCTTTTTCGGCTGCCTCTACACTTATAAATAGGCACCAAATTCATCAATAATTTTAGAGTATTCATATCATAAAACTTAATGTTTGAGTACCCTCCTTTTATTGCTTTATGTATTTGCATGTCGTAATTTACATAATTGCATGAAACTTCGCTAATTAGGTCCTTGCTCTACCTAATTATTCGCATGTTTCACATCTCTTGCTTGCACTTGGTTCGAATTTATAAACAAGTTAGCTAGGTTAGCTTTCCTTTGTTTTCTCTTAAATCCGAACGTGAGTTAGGGATTTTATTCGAGCTTGTCACTTAATCACAAGGTCCCTGGCAACATTATCCGCATGTGTACAACCGTCCACATCAATTGGTATCAGAGCTAAGGAGTGGTTTCGTGGCTGGAGGAGGTCAAAGACCGAATCTTTATCAGGTGTTTTCTTTTCCTTATCTTAAATTTTGGGATTAGAACTCATCTTCTTGGGGAAAATTTTTCTTTCAAGCTTTCAAATTTGCGATTTTTGGTGCTGTTTTCTGTCTTTTAAAATCGCAAACTTCTTTAAAATTCGGATACCCTTGCTGTAATTTTCAGAACTTAAAATCGGGCCTTAAATTTCAAACTAGGTTTGGGTTTTGTTTCATTAGGTTTTTCGGATTTTCCGTCGCTAATTCTCGCGACGCTAAGGTTTGTTTGCTCGGCTTTTTGCGACGTTTTGCTACCCCTTTTCGTGCTGATTTTTCTTGAAAATTGTGGGTTTTTGCGGTTGATGTTAAGCAGCTCACTTGTTTGCGCATTGTAAAATTGCATGCTCTAGTTTGGGATACCTTCTTTTGAATTCTTGAAAATATATTGAATTCTTGATTTTGTATCCTTGTGCTGCTAAGATTATCCCTGGGATTAGGTTAGTGAATCAAAAATTGAATTTGCTAGCCCTAGGGTTGTCGTTTATTGAAATCGCATATTGCTGAAATTTGGTACTGTTTTCGGCCAATAGGGGGTTAGAAAATCGCAATTTTAAGTGCTGTTTTGCTTGAAAGGAATTAAGAATTTGTGGGGATTGGTTTCTTGATTGCCTATTGGGTGGGTGATCTCTTCTTTGGGTAGTTCTAGGACTTTCCTGAAGTCGTTTCAACTCTGCTAGTTTTCTTTGATTCTATTCAATTTTGAATTGCCTTGCTTTCAATTGCCTAGTTATCTTTTCGTGCTACCTGGACATTTGCTCTTTATTATAGTTTGGATTTTGTCATCGTACACACTCATCTTTTCTGAAATTTGAGGGCTTAACCCCGAAATTTCCTGTTGTGTACTTCATATCTTCATATCTGAGCTATATTACAAAATATCGTTTTGCGAAAAGATTTTTCATACTAGAACCAAGTGTGGTTTTTGCGAAAATTTTTTGCTTCTTTTAAGTGTCATTGCTTTTGTGTGAATTGCTGCTTGCCTGATACATTATCAATACCGGGAGGTAGAGAGGTAAGAGGCTTGAGTGTTCATATTATACAGGGCGCCACCCTAGAGCGATACACAGGGTTTGTGTGTAGCTGTTAGGTGGGAAACACTTGGGGGAACAAGGGGGTAAGGTTATTTCTCACTTTTCCTTGTTCTTAGCAGACAGGTTTTCGCTTGTTTTTACCAATGTCAGGTGGTAGTGCTCCTAACCCTCTGGGTAATGAGCAAATTCTGGCTGCGATTGCGCAACTCTCCGCGCGATTCGCTACACTCACGGAGGAAGTTGCCGAACTCAGGACAGAACGGGATCAGAGGCGCACAGACTCAGACGACGATGTTGCCGCGCCAGGCACCAACGCCGTCGATCAGCCTTTCGCAGGCCTCAGCCAGTGCAAGACAACCGTTCCGCCCTTTGCCGGAGGCACGAATCCATAGGACTATCTCGACTGGGAGATGAAGATGGAGTGCATCTTTGAACTTCATGCGATCCCGGAACATAAGAAAGTCCAACTTGCAGTGGTCCATTTCACCGACTATGCCCTAATCTGGTGGAATCAGCAGATGGATCAACGCAGAACACGCGTCCCATGCGGGCCCGTGCTCCGCCTCTCTCTGTGTTTGATTTAACTACATCTATGCGTAGGACTTTTGTACCGGACTATTATTTTAGAGAATTGTATAGAAATTACATACTCTTGTACAGGGTTCTATGTCTGTAGATGAATATTTTAGAAAATTAGAGATGGCAAAAATTAGGGCTATGTACAGGAAGATGAGCCCGCATCTATGGCTCGTTTTCTTAATGGTTTGAACAGGGGTATTGCTTTAGGCTGTTGAATTGCAGAATGCTACGACTCTGACAGACATGTTGCACAAAGCTCGGGTCATGGAGGAGTATCTGAAGTCCGTTCCACCAATCCGGACACCTACCAGCGCCCCACCAGCCTGGCGCAAGAATCCGGCCTACTCTCCACTAGCAAGGAGGCCGATCATGTCTGAAAGAAAAGCCATAGTCCCAATTGCCGCCACCCCTTCTTCATCACAGACAAAAACGCCATCCACTCCCAGGCAGTCTATCAGCAACGTTACTTGCCACAAATGTTCAGGCCGTGGCCACTACATGCGTGACTGTCCCAACATCCGGAAGGAATTATTGGGCCAAGATGGTGAGTACATATCAGAAGACGATGAAGAAGACCCAAACGTTGACCCTACACAGGAGTTGACTGACAGCACTCCGTCTGCACCAGTGGAGCAATTCGAGTTCCTTGAAGAAGATCCATCTCAGAACTTGGTTACTCGCACTCTGACTACAGCTGCTGTCCCGGACACGTCCCAGCGGACAAACATCTTCCATGCCCGAACCAAGGTAAATGGAAAGTTATGTGTTCTAATTATTGATGGAGGGAGTTTACTAACGTTGCTAGTGAGTATATGGTTGATAAGCTGCGCCTCCCTGTCATCAATCATCCACGTCCTTATCGGCTTTCAATGGCTCGACAGCTTAGACGGCTACAGAGTCACAAAGCAGGTAAGTGTACCATAGCTATCGGTAAGTTCGAATCCACGGTTTTATGTGATGTTCTGCCAATGGAGGCTTGTCACATTCTACTCGGACGACCATGGCTCTTTGACCTGAAGGCAACACATGATGGGGTCGCCAACACTTACTCGTCTGCCAGGAGGGCAAGATCCACACGTTCCTACCCATGCCACTGGCTGAAGTGCGATCAGAAGCTGTTCGTATGAAGGAGTCAATCGCCCAACTGGGAAGCTGAAAGGCGCCAAGCGAAGGGTAAAGGGAAAAATTGTTGTTGTAAAGGGTAGTAAGACGAACTCTGATAAGCCTGATTAGGACAAAGTTAGAGT
>VMRK01000518.1:0-22240 GCA_016801395.1 Leptodermis oblonga
TAAAAATTTCGCAATTAACCCCCCTAAAGTTTTAATTTTTGTATTAACCCTCTAAATTTTTGATTTTTGCAACTAACCCCCTAAAGTTTAAAAATTTAGCAATTAGCCCCCTAAACTTTTACTTTTGCAATTAACTCCCTAAAGTTTATTTTTTTGCAATTAACCCCCCTAAAGTTTAAAAACTTTTGTAATCAACCCCTTAAAGTTTAATATAGCTCTAATAAAACGTAAAAATGGATCCACAAAGAAATAGCGACACTATAATGACAAGCCTTACACACCAAATAATTAGTGACCTTTGATGGTAAGATAATCAAAACAACACTCATAGATGAAGCCCAATTAATATTTTAATATGTGACTGTTGTTTCGATTATCTTGCCATCAAAAGTCACTGATTGTTGGTGTGTAAGGCTTGTCATTACGGCTTTGCTATTTCCTTGTGGATCCGTCTTTACGTTTTATTATAGCTATATTTAAACTTCAAGGGGTTTATTGCAAAAATTAAAATTTAAGAGCTTAACTGCAAAAATTTTATTTTAGGGGGTTAATTGCAAAAAAATTAAACTTCAGGGAGTTAATTGCAAAAAGTAAAAGTTTAGGGGATAATTGCTAAAGTTTTAAACTTCAGGGGGTTAGTTACGAAACTTAAAACTTTAGGGGGTTAGTTGCAAAAACTAAGACTTTAGGGGATTAACAAAAAAACTAAAACTTTAGGGGGTTACTTGCGAAAGTTTTAAACTTCAGGGAGCTAATTACATAAACTAAAACTTCAGGGGGTTGATTACAAAAATTTAAAACTTCAGGGGGTTAATTGCGAAAATTAAAACTTTAGAGGGTAAGTTGCGATCGGTGTAAAGTTTGGGGAGTTTTTGCAATTAACTATTGAAATTACGGAGTGGGAAAGTATGACAGAGGGGGACTTAATGAGCATTATCCTTATATACAATATGCAAATGATACAAATAGATGTACATGTAAGTAACCCATGATTGAATAAAAATCTGAATTGTTGATTAATAATATGCTTGCTGTACTATTTTTAAGGAAGTAGCAGATGCATCCAATCATTTTTCCAAATCACTAAGGGCCTGTTCATTATCATGCATGTTTTAAAATATGATTTTGAAAACACGTTTTAAAAGATGGTTTTAAAAAAATATTTTTGGAAAATAGTTTTTTAATGAAATAATTGCATTGAAAGTGAAAATATGCATTGAATATAAAAATGTGTAATGGAATAGTAAAAACATGCTAAGTGGTCACTAAAGAGATCGTTCGTGACCAACCTGTTTTTTAGTGACCACTTTAGTAATTTTTTTTTTGGGTATGCTTCCTAGGGGTTACCAAAAATATTTGTGGACGCTAATCTGTGCAATTATTAGTGACTATCCCAAAAATGTGTCACTTATTTTATTAGCGACGAACTTTAATAACCAAATAGACCGCCACTTTTGTCACTAAACATTTTCATTACCATAGTTGTGTTTTAAGTAAACAAATTGCGGTCTTCACTAATAACTCTTTTTCTTGGTAGCATCTATACAATATTGACGGATCATGTTTCATGTTCAAGCCTTCATATTTGAATAAAATTGCCAATTTCTTAGTAGCTGGAGTCTCTTTGCTCCTCCTGATTGAAGTCTTATAAAGAACATATTTATTACAGTATTTCTTATGTACCATTCATTAAAAAGAGTCGCATTAGATAATATAGTGTGACATTTTATCAAAGGTAACAAATAAAAATTGTTGTATTTGGGAAGAATTAAAGAAGTGCTGCAGAGAGAAAAGAGTTTTGCTTGAAGTATATAGCAACAGTTCCAAAAAAAGTTGTGTTGGATGAAAAAAGTGTCGCCTTAAGTCTAAGGTGACAGGGACAGATGTCTTACTTGTAAAAGTGTTACTTTAGGCCTAAGAAAACGTTTTTTGGGCCTAAAACAACACTTTTGAGGTGCTCTACAGGCTCATTTTGGTGTAGTGTATTATCTCTCCCAAGTATTTTTATTTTATTTTTCTCTCTTCCAAGTTTGGTTGATGAACAAAAGTACTCTTATGGGGAGATGCCATCATATGATAATTAATGCTTAGTTGAGTCTTAAGACACAAACAGTTGACCAAAAGTTAATTAAATTTATTGGGTAATAATTAATGATTTTTCTTCTGCTCACACCAGTTGACCAAAGTTTTTTAAATTTATTTATTTTTGGTTGTTGAAACTTGAACTAGAACTAGAACCTCCACATATTATATTGTGCTAAGGAGTTGAGAAGAGCTATTTTGAAATTTTCAGATACAGAAGAAACATCACACTTCACTATAGTGCTCGATCTTCCTCCATTTCTTCTCTTGGCCATTGATCATTTCTATTATTTGAGCTGGTAAGTTTACTATTCGGATTTTGTTAATTGCGGAATTTATGAATTATTATTAAATCAATTTTATTCATCTTTGTTATTCATTTGAATTGAAATGAGGGATTTTAGCTAGGTTATCAATCAAGAAAATTTGGGATTTCGAATGTGAATTTATATTAGTAATCCTATGGATTGAAATTGGAAAATTAAAGATTTTAAATTTAGATTAGAGATTTTGGATTAGAGTAAAATAAATATAGTTATGCTCACACCTATTGACCATAGCTTTTTAATTTTTTTTCCCTTAATTTCCCTTTCTCTCTGTTTGTTTTGAGTTCGAGAAGGGGATTTAACTTCCAAATCTTACTATATAGTTAGGAAGCAGAACGCTGATGATATTCTACATTTCTACTCGTGTTTATGTCTCATGTGTTGATAGTACGTTGTGCGTAGTTATTTTTCTTCTTTGGATACATGTATTTTTTTTTTCTGATCTGACATATGACTTGTACATTCACATGAGACGAGGTTTTTAGCCCGGGGGTAAGTAAAGATTTTTCCCTTCACACTTGTCTCAACTTATTTATTCAAAGCATCATATTGGGTTTAGTAATGGTTTTCTTTAATGGCTGATCCCTTCCTAATGTCTCATCTTCTGCTCACAACAGTTGGCCAAAACTTTTTTGATTGTTGAAACTGAGAGAGAATGGAGGGTTGAAGAACTACCACATATTATTGTGCTACTGCACCATTAGATGCCTTGAGTACGTCTCACATACAGAAGAAACATCACACTTCACTATAGTGCTCTTCCTCGGTTCATTTCTACTTCTATTTGAGGTAAGTTTATTGTTTGAATTTTGTTAATTGCAAGTTTAAATTTATAAATTTTATATTATTAATTCAACATTTGAGTACTTGAGTTTAGTTCGAATTTAGATTTTATTTGTTTCTCTTATTGATTTGAATTGGAATGAGGGATAAGTTGGGGATTTTGAATTTAGGTTATAGATTTTGGAGTCAATTTACAGGAGAAATTGAATCAGTTATTTTATAGAATAACTTCTTCTGTCATTGAGATCATATATTTGGATAATGTATAAATTTTGATGCCCTAAACACATACTACAAGACAGAATGTGCACATGACTACGAAATGCTTCTTAAAGTATATGGATCGGAGGCTAGGACAGACTGCAAACTTGACTATGGGAGGGGAATTCTGAAATGTAATTCTCTTTCAGATAAGTAAAACGACTAATACAATTGAAAATTAAAATATTAAAATCTAACATTTTTATAAATACATAATTAATAATGGGAATCTTTTCTATAAATTAAAACATACACAAGAACTTTATACCTTTAAAATTGGTATTAATGAAGCCGGGTTTGTCGGGTGAATCCTTGGAGCAGGTCAAACCGTAACCTATGAATCTAAAAGCCTTAGAGCTGGGAAGATAATGTACTCCCGTCAGCTTTCCGATGCCTAATTACGTTAGCTCTTGAAGCAACATAAGTTAGCAAGTGTTTAGTAGTGTGAAAAAGAGTACGATCTAGCTCTGATTACAAGAGGCCTCGGATCATTTATATGGGAGAAAAAACTCCGTTTGGACCCTCGGATCCTAGTGTTACGGGCTCAGAGATAGCTTGTGAATTATCCTCTCTGGCTCCTTGTGTCCGTTCTCCCCTTTTATCCGGGTATATTTGAAGAGAGTATTATTGATACTTGTGAACAATACAGTTGGAATTATTCAAAATATCAGTTTTTTTTTAAATAATTTTTTTTTATATGTATCAGTTCTAAAATAAAAAATATATATATAGTTATGCGGAATATTCACGTGATTACTTGTCACATGTATGAACCATCTTTACATAATTCAATATTTAAAGTAAAAATTAAGGAGGCTATCCTTAATTCCTACGTTCTCATCTGGTCAAACATAAGTGAAGAGACAAAAATATTCAATTGCACAAACTCAATTATGTGAGAAGATGCCAATAACGTATTAATACACAAATTATTGTAAATCTGACAACTATCTAGATAGTGAGGTTTTTGTCCTAGTTGACGGATAGGAGGATACTTAAAATTGACCAAAAATAATTGGCCTTTTCTTTTGTAGTTTTCCTTTTGTGTTGGTCGAAATATAATAGTAGTAAAAGATGGTTATGCTCACATTATAATAGTAGTTTTCTTTTTGCAGTTTTTAAATTTTTTTTTTCCATTTTTCCTTTTTGGTTGTTGAGATGGGAGAAGGTGGTTGAAGATCAAATATGACTGAAGTTATATAAGGACAGAACAAATATAAACTTCGAGATTGGCTCGATCGGTACTTGAGATTGTTTTTTATTAATAATTAAACAAATATGAATGGACACAATATGTATTAAATCAACCAAATTTTGCCCTTTTATTTTTGAGGCAAAAGAATGGAAGGAAGGCTCACGAAAAAGTTTGTCATGATCAGTTCGGGTGATGTTAGCTAGGCTTAAATTCATTTATTTAATAAATAAAACACATACAAACAAAACTAGAATTTTTTCCCAAAAAAATGTAAAAAATGGCGAAAATTCCAAAAATAGGGAAGTTTTTATGGAATTTCCGAAAATCATGAGGAAAATTTTTTTTTGGTCATTTCCTGAAGAAAGCGAGATTTCCAAACTCGCTTTCTTTGGAAAATTTTTTTTTTGCTCATTTCCTAAAGAAAGCGAGTTTGCCAACCTCGCTTTCTTAGAAAAAAATTTTTTCTAATTTCCTGAAGAAAGCGAGGTTGCCAACCTCGATTTCTTCGGAAATTTTTTTTTTTGCTCATTTCCTGAAGAAAGCGAGGTTGTCAGAGAAATTTGAAAATCTTTTCTTCATGCTTTGTTGACTTGAGTGTGCATATGTCGGCCAGTTTAATCCATGGGGCCAAGCATTCATTATTTTTCTTTTGACAAAAACAACATGTGGTCCCTATAATTTCAATGTTTGGTGAGTCTTTCTTTATATCATCATTGCCGAATTTTTTCCCAAAAAAATTATCCATTTCCCAACCTGGCTTTCTTCAAGTTATGAGCAACAAAAATTTTCCTAAGAAACCTCGCTTTCTTCAGGAAATGAGCAAAAAAAAAATTTCCGAAGAAATCGAGGTTGGCAACCTCGCTTTCTTCAGGAAATGAGCAAAAAAAATTTTCTGAAGAAAGCGAGGTTGCAAAAATTTTCCAAAGAAAGCGAGTTTGGAAATCTCACTTTCTTCAGGAAATGAGCAAAAAAATTTTTTCCAAAGAAAGCGAGGTTGGCAACCTCGCTTTCATGATTTCCGGAAATTCTATAAAAACTTCCCTATTTTTTGATTTTCCGCCATTTTTTACATTTTTTTGGGAAAAAATTCAACAAAACTACTTAGACTTGATATAAATAAATAAATGGAACATAAACTCAATAAAGTTCGGGCTCAGTTCAACTCAATATGACCCCTAATTGGGGGTACAATTCAAATTTAAGCCTCTGACATAGCATGCCTTGACATCTTTAGAATGTTGGAGTAAACAAAGTTACCAAGCAAAAAATGTCAACTTATAGAAGCTAGCAATTCTGATTTGTGTGAAACGAGTTTATACATGCAATAACTAATTAATGTTACGGTTTTTAAGTTTTTTTTGCGTGTACGTACGGATGTGTTTATTGATTTATTTTGAAGAGGAAGCTTTTTTTTTTCCTTTTTTTTTTCTTAAGCTAAGATAACTTTGTAGTTGAAAGTGGTAGCTAACTAAAGCTATTTAGGGGGCGCTTGGTTGGGTGTAGTAGAAGGATACAATGGAAGTCATTTAGGAAAGAATGCAATTGACGATGCTTGATTGAGTGTAATGAGAATCAAAATTCCTCAATCACTCCTTTAATTCCAACACATATCCCCATGTATTCACCTAACCCCATTGAGGAGGTATTGAGCTCTATTTTTTCTACAAAATATGCCTTTACTTTTACTAACTTTAATTCGTCATTTTGTCTCTCTAAATTTTTTTCTCTCTAACTTTATTATTTCACTTTCTCTCTCTAAATTTTTTTCTCTCAAATATATTACTTCACTTTCTCTCTCTAAATATTTTTCTCTCTCTAACTTTATTACTTCACTTTCTCTCTCTAAATGTTTTTCTCTCTAACTTTATTACTTCACTTTCTCTCTCTAAATTTTTTTCTCTCTCTAACTTTACTACTTCACTTTCACTCTCTAAATTTTTGTCTCACTCAAACATTATTACTTCACTTTCGCTCTCTAAATATTTTTCGCTCTAACTTTATTACTTCACTTTCTCTCTCTAAATGTTTTTTGCTCTAACTTTATTAGTTCATTCTCTCTCTAAATTTTTTTTCTCTCTTTAACTTTATTACTTCACTTTCTCTCTCTAAATTTTTGTCTCACTGTCGCTCTATATATCTCCTTTTACTTTCTCTCTCTCTATATCTATTTTTTTACTTTCTCTCTATAATTTTATCCTTTAATTTTCTCTTTGTACATCTATTATTTTACTTTCTCTCTTTAATTTTATTATTTAATTTCCTATCTCTACATTTTCTCTTTCTCTCTCTACATCAATTATTTTACTTTCTCTCTCTACTTTTTTTCTTTAATTTTTTCTTTCTAACTTTATTACTTCACTTTGGTTATTTTCTTCATATGGTTGAAAGGATAAAACTAAAACTGAAATTAACTAATTGTCATTGCTAATGATGAGCTAAACTAAGCATTATCAATCACAATGGTACCCATTACACAATTTCAACCAAGCACAATTGATTCCTCAATTATTTCCATCGCCATTAACGCTTCAATCATTCACATTGTCATTCTCATTTAGTAATCTTTTATTTGAAGAGGAAGCTAAAAGAACGTAACGATAAATCTGAAACAGTGATTTTTTAATTTATTGTACACTAGCTAGCTAGAGCTTACACCAGCTGATCATGATTAGTTGAGTCTTAAGTCACACAAACAAATGAATGTTTTTTAATCTCTTCCCACGTATGTACTTTGTCTCAACTTGTTGAAACCGAGAAGGGTGGTTGAACTAGAATCTCTACATATTATTGTGCTTAAGGAGTTTAGAAACCCTATTTTCACATAGAAAAGAAACATCACACTTTACGTACTGGCACTGCTTTTCCTCAATTTCGATCTTCTCTTGGACATTGATCATTTCTATTTCTATTTGAGGTAAGTTTTTCATTTGGATCTTGTTAATTGCAAATTTAAATCTATAAATTATCATTCAATCCATTAGAAAGTTGAACTGAATTTTAGATTCTATCAGTTTTTGCAATTTATTTGAATTGAGAAATGAGGGATCGATTCAATCAAGAACGCAAGAATGGGTTGGTGATTCGTAACTGTCGATAATAAATTGCTTACAGGAGTCTTTGCTTTGTGTATTTTTATGCTTATGTGTGTTCAAGAGGTCCATAAGGTGGCTATGCTGAAATTTCACTAAAATCTCCCTTTTTTAAAACTTGAAAATAAGGGCATATTCAATAATACACTTAATGCTTAAACTATTTAATTAAGAGATAATAATATTTAGTTTGTTTGATAACGAAAATTCAAATATTTAATTATTTGAGCCCTGCTTATTTCCTTTACAAAAGTTTTAGTGATAAAATTCAGTTAAATACATAAAAATCACAACTTTTAGAAGGAATATATAAATATATCCTTTCGGTTTTAACTTTAAGTACATAAGTATTGTAGCCTAGTGTAAATTTAATGTGCAAGAGTCATAAATTTAAAAGCGCTAGTTCGATTCCTACCGAAGCCATAAATTGAAAAGATAGAAATTAAATTTTGTACTGGGGGAGTATTACCAGCCTCCAAAAAAAAAATAGTAATAAATAGTTATTGGAGGCGGGTGCTAATAACAATTTAAATGGAGGCGGGTGAGGTCCCCTCCAAAGGGAGGCACCCACACTGGCAGCACCCGTCTCCTATGTCCCTTAGGAGGTTTTGGCGTAGTGAATAATGGTAAATAATACTCTCATCAATATACTAATGAAGTATCATTTTACTAGTGATCACCTCCTAACTACTAAACTAACTCATCTAGTAAGACTAACTAAGCTAATTAGTTACAGAAAGACAACTGTACAAAATGATAACTAACTTAACTAACTTTAGTAAAGTGTTCACTAATTGAGACATGCAAGTCGCATTGGCACAGCTAGCGCATACCCTTCCTATTCAAAATTTCCTAGCAGCAGAGGAAGACGCAGCCGAAAGGACGGATTGCAAATCCACCCCTAGACAAAAAAAAAAAAAAAAGGCCCCATATGACATCGTATTGAGCCCAAGCGCATTTAGCTGATTTTTTCTTCTAGTTTTGGAGACAGATGACACGTCACAATCGGCTTCACGTCCAACTTTGACTCCAAAATTTTTGGACAAAAACGCCCCCAGCAATGATGATCCAAGCCGGCAAGATAGCCGCTTTATTTGTAAATCTTAGATTAGATAAAAGTGGATAAATTTTCCTTAAAAATTTATTTGTGGCAGTTAAATACTATTACTCACATATTCTTGTAAAATTGCCTAAACGATGTCCAATTGAAACTAAAATTTAACACAAAACTGCCCTTCCTTATTCTAAATCGCAACTCAGTATCAAAAAGCCAGAAGAAAATTTTCAACCAAAATTTCAGATCTCCTATTTGCAGCCGGAGCCTCCGGATTCAATTAGCAGGCTGTATATAGCTCCAAAATTCCGAAACTTTAACACAATATCCTCCTCCGCAGAAGAAAGAAAAATCAACATGGAGCTTCAAAATAATTCAAAAACCTAGCTTACCCTTCACACAATTTCGAAGAGAGAAATCCTTACTACTTTAGATTTAGACCTTTTATGTGGGATATAAAACTATATATCCTGATAACATAAAGAGATTAATGTACAACGGAATATAACTTTGATCTTTGTAATAAACGAAATAATAAAACCAAGCCAAAAGGCTTTTAATAAATCTAAAGTAGATAGCAATCTGGGCGGCAAAACCACACACAAGCCACACTTCTCTTATGAACAACAAACTCGCACACTTCTCTTATGAACAGCAAACTCGCACGCTTCACTTCTGAACAGCAAACTCGCACACACACAATTTGGGTGGCGGACCAAAGCTGAAGCTTGGTCAAGAAACAGCAGCAAGACTTTTAGTTTCTTTGTATCTTTCTGTCAATCTCTATATTATTACAATAATCACCTAATACCTCTATTTATACTATACTATCCTATTTATAGGCTAACTATCCCTACCTACCGTTAATCTAATTCATAACTATTTACTGAAACAACTATGTTTCTCAAAACACATTATCCTACTACAAATATAATTACCTAATTAATTCATACAAGTTTGGCTTAATTAAGTATCCAACATGCATCAAAGCCCTCTTGGACCTCTTGGTAGAATTATTATGATTAAATTTGTATGTTTGGAAAAAATATTTATAATTATTATGATTAAAATTTGAAAAGAAAATAAATAAATAATATTTATTTACAATATTATTGATTAATTGTGAGGAATTATAAATTTAATAGGAACACATATGTTTTAGAGGGAACAAAAATTGACCCTAAAAAAAGAAATGAAACTTAAAAGTTAAAAAAATTGAAAATTTGTCGAGGTTCGAGCAAGGGTGAGAAATTAGCAGTTTAAAAGTAAATAACAATTTTATAGAAAACATTATAATGGACATGATAAGATGACCCAGAGATTCAGCTCCACAAATATCGGACCATTTTCTCTGCACTCTAAATCCACATGGCACCTCAACCTTTGACGGAGGCTGGCCGCCGCCGCTCACCCTAAATTATGCAGCAGTCTTGTCTAAACATCGTCTTCCCCCTCTCCCAAAGCCGAACGATTGTCCACTCAAGAAAGCAACGGAACACCGAGGGAAGTTAGCATTGGTTTTCTCCGATGAGGAAAGCGACCTACTAGAGGTCCCTATCAAATGGGATTTCTCTCGATTGCTGGTTTTGTTGGAGGTTTCCATATTAGATTAATTGACTCACGAAAAGTACTAATTCGGTTCGAACAACATGAAGATTATAATAGGTATTTTTTAAAGGGTGTTTGGAACTTTGGTTCTTATGCAGTGCACATCACAAAATGAACTCCGAATTTTGATCCAAAAGCGGAATCCTCCATCATTCCGGTTTGGATAAATCTCTCCCAATTGCCATTCCATTTTTACGGTGAGTGGTCATTAATGTCGATAGGGAATATGGTTGGGAGGGCCCTGAAAGTAGATTTTGCTTCTACTAATTTATCTCGCCCATTGGTTGCAAGGGTGTGCGCGGAGATAGATCTCCTCCGACCTTTGTTGGAGGACATTTATCTGGAAACACGTGGATGCGGGTTTCTTCAAGTTTTGGAATATGACAAGAGACCCCAATACTGTGTTCGATACTTCAAGGTGGGGCATCGCACATCAAAGTACCACAAAGGAGAAAGCCCACTACCACGTCTGCCAAATCCACAGTGGAAGAGTAAGCCAAATCCTCCAACGTCACCACCAGAAGACAAGGGGAAGACCAAGATCCCTGGTCCAGATAACTCAGTCCTTGCCCCAGAAACGGCCTTCATTCATCTTGTTGAAGGATCCCTTGCAACAAGAAAGACACCAGAAGTCATGCCTGAGTTGCTACCTTTAGAATCTATGGAGAGTGACACAGAGATTATCTTTGCAGAGGTAGAACCATGTGCAGTAACTAAGCCCGCAGCCTCCGCTATGCTGCAAGCCACACCCTCGACAGCAAGATGTGCGCAGCCACAACGCACACAGAGCCTCTCCTGGAAGGTGCTCAACATATTGACACACCCGCAGATGCAGCAGGTGCAGGCCAAGTAGGCTATGCGCAAGCCCAACACAATCCAGTAGCAACAGCACAACAAGCACCAGAGGTCACAGCCACTGCTAGCACACCCTTGTGCAAGAAAGGTGCTCGACAAAATGCCCAATCAGCTCCCATACAAGCAACAAGCTTAGAACCTAGCTCTCAAACAGTCCAGCCCTCAACACATCTCACAGGGAACGCTACTCAAGATTCTACTACACCTTTGTGGATTGATATAGTCCAAGTACAATGGAACCCCGAAAGGGAACATAGATCCCTGGCACTACCTAACATAGTACATGCTCGACAAAATGTCCTAGCCATAGGTATGCAGTAGGCTCCTGAGAGCAGCCCTCCATTCAACAATACACCATGCTCACTACCTGCTCGACAATGTGACTCTGTGGGAGACCACTCACCTGCCCATTCAACCACCATCCTAAGTTCAAAAATTATCCACAAATAGCCACGATCCACCACCCAAAATTTGGAATGATAGAGCTTGTCGTAGGTCTACCAAATACAGTAAAAGTACTGTTTAAAATTTGCAATTAAGATGCTAAGAAAATATAACACAGTAGTAGACAGGGTCGATCCACATAGACAAAAATTTAATTCAAATTCTAATTAACATGCAAATAAAACCAAACCTTGACTAGTAGTCGCCTTTGTGTCTCTTAAGAGACCTTAGATTTGTCACTTAATTGTAGAATATAATAACTAAATAAAAGACTTAAGAAGATATCAATTAATAAGAGGAAATTCTGACATTATGTAAATCCACCTTAATCTCACACATGCAATCATAAATCTCTTAACTTGTCTAATTACCTATGCTGTTTCAGTTATAGTATTGCCGCGAGTGCCCACAAATAATTCCAATTCTCCCATAGGTTCTCGATAACCCCCCGCGAGTCCCCGCAACGAAATTATTTTCTAACGACGTTAACTAACAGACCGCTAGTCCCCGCAAACCTTATTAATTAACAAATAGAAGCATTAAGAACTAGAAGAACCCGAAACTAATAATTTCTACTAACGATGCATTAGAAATTATTACCCAATTAATCATGTACTACTCTACTGGTAGTTGTGCCACTCATTAACTCTACCAGATTAAACTAAGTTGATCAGGATTACAATAATCTTAGTAATTAGACATATAAACACATGTAATTTAGAAACATAATTTATTAGACTTTAGATTAATTCCCGGGTTGCATACATGCATATATTATAACTTCTTACATAATACCAGAGCTAAGAAATTAGCTACTCATAATAAAATACGAAAAACACATAAACATAAAAGAAGACGTTAGAAGAGAAAAGAGAATACTATGCTGGAATTTTAGAATTCGCAATCTAACAACCACCAGTTTGGCCAAACGGTAGACTGCCTATCGAGAAAATCCAAAGATGCGATTGAAACAGAGCAAAACAGAACAGAACAGAGAAAAATAGAGGAAAACTCGACTAAAACGAAATTGTATCTTGCGTGAGAATTACTTGTAAACTAAGAAACTATTCTCTATAAAACTTGTTGTTCTAGCACAGGAATAATCCCTTATATATAGGAGTACAAATCAGCAATTAATCAATCTCTAATGGAATAAGGAAACCTTCTTCTAATTGGAAAGATAATTAATTAAGTACACGGAATCTCTTCAAATATGGTAACTCCCAACTTCTCTTTAATTCCTTCTTGAATTGGTAATTGCCCAAAAATTCCTTGCTCTTCCTTAATTCTTGCATACACGAATCAATCCTTGCATGTGATCACCCTTTGATTGGGTTCCATTTGTAATTCGGATGACGGCCCACTATGGACTAATTGGAATCCAATTGGATTTTTCACCAAGATTCCAATCGGAATTAATTTTGATCAACATTCCAATTGGAGTCAACTTCCACGCATCTTATTCCTTCTTTGCGTTGGAACTTTGCTTGCTTCACAATTCTTCCTCTCACGCAATTTGGGTTGGCTGATCTTTTCTGTGGGCTTCCTTCTTAGTTTAGCCCACAAATCTTATGGGCTTTTCAGGCGTGACTCATCCACTCTAATTCTTCCACTTTTTTGCGCATTATTTTCTTCTTACGCCCGATCTCCAAAACTGTAAATAAAAATTAAAACCTTGGGCAAAAGCCCATGAGAACAGCCATAACAAGTGCTAAAATAATTCACCTAAAAGGTGCAGATCATGGAACAACCCCACAAATCTTTCCAGGTCCTCCCCAAAGTCAAGCTGATCAAGAGAATGCTTGGCCCAACGCAACCGCGTAGAGTTTCGATGGATAGTGAACTCATAGCCTGTTGAACCATGCTCTCCATTACCTTTCAATCCTTACTATCCACAACCACAACCACAACCACATAGTGATCGTAGTCTCAAAAATCAGGAGGTCTATGGCCCCTGGGAAACAGATGACAAGAATGAGGATGAACAAGTAGCACAACCGCGAATAGGTTGAATGCCAGAATCTCTTGTTGAGTACAAACATTGGAAGCTGTGAAACAAGTCCAAAATAGACTACCGCAGATTCAATAAACATGGGCACAAATTACGTGGCTTAACAGCCTATTTTTATATACTTTTCTTTTATTTTCTTCCATTTTATTTTATTTTATTTCTATTAAATAAGATGGGTAACCAATCCCACTTATAATAAAAAAATAAAAATAAAAATCTGATGGACACTTAAAAGAGAAAATTAGTAGGTAATTAAAATCCACAAGTTTTAAAAGGAAATGTATAGATATACTTTCAATGTTGACTTTAAATACATGAGTATATGTAGCATGGTGGTAAATTTAATGTGCAAGAGTCAAGTGCTTCTACAAGCGCGGGTTCGATCCCTACTGGAGCCATAAATTGAAGTAAGGGAAATTAACCCACCTCCTTTGTTCCGCGGCCATTGGAGGCGGACGCCAGGTCGTAAAACCCACCTCCAATGGGGTATTTTGTAGTAGTGTATATAGCATTGGCTGAAGTAGAGCCTTCTTATTTCTACCTATAAAAATTAGGCATAGGTGAAAGGGAGGGAACCCAATTGCATACCTGTGTGCATCTCCATTTGAGCTTGCACCCTTGCAGAGGTTGAATCTCCCAAATAGTATGAACTCTTAGCCATGTTTATTTTTGGCCTCGTTGCTCCCTCATAAGCTGCTAGAAAGAGCATAAACCATTTCAATTTTGTCACTGTAGCCCGCATGAAAATTACCGTGTCATCTACATAACTCAAATGGGTGACAAGCAAGACTCCCCCTTTGGACCCCATAGTACTACAGATAATTCTGTTTAAACAAGTGACGTAACCCCCTTGTAAAAGCCTCCGATAATAACACATATAAAAAGAGCGATAGAGGGTCTCCTTGCTTATTTTCCCTTGAAGCTTTAAAAAGTACTTGAGGGACTACATGTACCAAAATCAAAAACCAGCTAGCAGACAAATTCCCCAAAATAATTTTGACCAAAGATCCATGGAAGCCTAACTTTAAAAGCAGACCATTTAGAAACCCCCAAGACACTTTGTCAAAAGCTTTCATCATGTCTAATATCATGTCTAATTTGATGACAACATTATTCCCCTGCACTTTTTTTATCCAAAAATATGAGCATCTTTTGCATGAGGAGCACATTATCTGACAATTCTCTCCCTGTAACAAAAGCATATTGTTCTTCTAAAATAAATTGTGGCATGAAAGGCTTCATCCTCTCCATGACCGCTTCAATCACACCTTGTTCAGAAAATTGCACAGACTTATGGGCCCGAAGTCTGTAAACAAGGATGGACATAGTTTCTTTGGGAGCTTGCAACTGCCCACGGAATTGGGATGCCTAGTATGAATCCCTGAAATGCATGGAACAACTACAAGTGAATTATATCGCAAAAGGATTTATAGAAAAAAACCAGAGAACCCATCACTTCCAGTCATACTGGAGGAATCCATACCAAAAACTACCTCCCACAACTCCTCCAAAGTCACAAGTCGAAGCAATTGGGTATTATCCTGGTGTAAGGATTGGACTTATAGTCCAAAGAAACCTATCAGTTGCAGCACCATCCAAATCTCCACTCTCTGCTGACAACAATTTTTTGAAAAAGGATTCAGCCTCGCTACCGATTTCCTCCGGATCCTCCAACCAAATTCCTTTCTCATTTTTAATCTTAAAATTTGTTGTTTCCACTGTTTGGCCTGTACTGGTTTATGGAGGAAGCTAGTGTTTGAGTCACCCTTGCAACCACCTAATTCTTGATTTTTGTCTCTAGAAAGTTTCCTCATCCACCTGCCTTGAAATTAAATAAACTCTGGCCTGGTCTAGAATTCCCTTAGCTGAATCTGTAGGCTCCTCTAGTTGGCGGACCAACTCTTCAACCTCCCTTACATTCCGGTGAATATCTCCAAAAGCCGATTTATTCTAGCCCCTTCGACAAGCTTTTAATCTCCTCAACTTCAGTGAGAAACCATGCATTCCATACCCTTCAATTGAAGTATTCCAATTCTCCTTTACCACCGCTGTGAACTCTGGCCTATGCAACCACATTTCTTGTAATTTAAATGGCTTTGGGCTAGAAGGCAAACATGTTTTCAAGCTCAAAAACAAAGGAGCATAACCTGAATGTGCTTGATTGAAAATTTGAATATTACTACCCGGGAAGTGCTGCATGCAGTTCTCAGATGCAAAACCATGGTCTAGCTTTTTCCAAACTCTCTCATTCCTCCTCATGCTAGTCCAGGTGTACCTACCCCCAACCGTTGGGAGCTCCACCAATTCCGTAGCCTCTATAAATTCCACAAAGTCCCCATAGCAAGGGCATCCGGACAACCCCTCCCTAAATATCCCTCTGCCGATTGTACCACATTAAAGTCACCCAAAAAGCAATTTAGGCCCCTGCTGCAGTCTCAGTAAATTCTCCTAAAGCCCCGCCTATTCAAGTGCGTGTGTTGCGCATAAATAAAGGAAGAAATTCAAGGCACAGACAATAGGGAATGAGCTATTAGTTTTATATTATTTAGGTATACAAAATGAACTATTATATTTTATACAGAACTTTAATAATTAGGTCAATTAAAAAGTGATATATATATGTATATAATTACTAATAAAATGTAGGAGGCCTCTGATTTTTTGGGCAATAAACAATAAGCTATTTTTACTCCTTAAATTGTTATCAAACAGTGGTTTTCTCGAGTAATATTGTTTCACAACAGAGCATTTCAAGAGAATATTATTACTCACTCCATTCTATTAGAAGAGTCCACTTTGTTGTACTAAAACAGTACAACAAAGTGGACTCTTTTAATGGATCGGAGGGAGTATTTAACTTTCACTAATTAAGACTTGAAAGAATTGGTTTGGCAAGGCAGACAAGTATGAGTAAGCTAACGTTTATTGGAGGTGCTTTAGCCGGATCAGGAGGCTTGTCATTCTTGATAGCGATTTGGTCCCAAACCTTAGGATTGTTAAAGGTTAAGTCTTGTTGCAATTTAAGAGATAAGACCATTATGTCCCCATTCATTTCTTTATAAATGAGTACCAATTGCATTATATTACTAAGAAATTGTTCACACATCTTTAGTAATGCTTGGTCACAATTGCATTTTTACGAAAACAAAAGTTGTAGTAATTAATGCATATTCTGTTTTCTTGAGAATTGTGAAAAAATTACTTTTTTCTCACAGAATTCTTTCTGCGTGCAAGCTTTTGAAGATTTGAGATGTCTTCTTTGAGTTTCAATCCCAATAGATTCGGGATTCGGGATTTCCGGACGAGTTTGACCACTGAGTGGCACTGTCAGTGGCGCAATTATTGTGAGGAGAGGAGGAAATCCCTGTGGCCTATTGACATTCGAGGATGGCTTGAGCCTGAAATTGATTATGATAATGTGTCCGCTTTTATTTCTGAGAGTGTGAATAAACTTTGCAAGGATTGGGATTTCCTGAACATGTTTGTGACATCCATATTGAGGAGTAATGTTGGTGATGAGTTTAGATCCCTTACCCAGCTTATTGAATGCGTGGGAGCTGAGATTGCCACTGATCTAGATAGCCAAAGAGTGGCTTATAAGCTTTTCAAGTCAAAGATTGAAAATCTCAAAGTTTTCCCAAAAATCAATATTACTGACATACGCAATATCCGTACCGCTCTCATTGCCGGTTACGCTGTCTGTCACTCTGCCTATGTCAGAGCCGCTTCCGCTGCCACTGCCGCTGCCTGTATTGTTATCATTGTCCCTGCCTGTGTCGTCATTTATCAATATTTTGAATTAGAAGTTGAACGTGGATTGTACTCGTCGAATTGGTTTAGAGAAATTCTCAGTTTGCTGGCCCGCTGCCAAAGTAAAACGGATGGGCTTTCCAAGTCAAACGTTGTTCGACTGGCTCTCAAGGATTTGTCAAAATTCACAATTCATTCGCACTCTCCTGGTTTTCAGTTTTGCACAGACTTTGTCCATTTTGTTGGGGAGACTCTGGGGTCTGTTTCCGATGAAAGTCTCAATTACATCCCCAGTGAGCTCATATCTATCCACAGGTACCTGGATGGTGTACCACAAGGTTTTAGATCTGCATCTGACGATGCAATTGATGCTTTTCTCTCTCATGTTCAATCCGTGATTTTGAGGATTGCAGTTCAGATTTGTAATTTCTGGTTCAACACAACAGACCAAGAAACCCGAACGTTTGTGGCTACTCAAGTTGTAGATTTGTATGAGGGGATTGATCCTTCAAATCCACAGTTCCTAGAGTTGAACCTCAGATTCCAATCATCTCTCCGCAAAATCAACTTTAGAGATGAATATCACTTTTGCGATTATGTACTCGCTTGGATTGGTGAAGAAGAACTCAGAAAGGAGCTCATGTCCCTGGTTACCCTTTTTATTAACACTACACTTGAGGATGGTGGTGGTGAGAATGTGCACAGCTTCTTTGCAGAGATTCGGGCAGTGCTTGCAGAGGCCGCCTTTACCTGTCGCAAAGCCAAAAGACAGGCAGACAGTATACCTCGGCCTGCCTCCATGCCCCCTTGCCCCGAGTTATTTACAAAAATTTGTCTGCTCAAGGCAGAACTTCTTCTCAAAGAGCAACTCAACACTCACACTCCCTCGATGCTTTTCAATGTCGATACCATTCGCACAAGCCTGCGAGGATTTACCAATTATGCAAGCCAGAAAAGGAACACAGAATATGTGAAGCAGAGTATGGAATTTGCTGAAGTATTGGCTGATCAAATAGATTTCCTTCAGAGTTTACTTCATTCCAAGAGCATCACTAGCCCTCTGGTAAAGCACTCACTTCTGCAGTTGCTTTTTAAGATTGCCTTTTTCAAGGCTGCTTCATTTTTATCCCTTTTATCAAAGAGTAGTGACACCTCTATATCTAATGATCAGAAAGATCAAATCTTTGCCCTTCTTGAAATGCTTAAATATTTCAAGAGCATTGTAAAGAATAAGTTTGCCAGGAACTCATCCGATAAAGAAATTGAAGCAGTTGTCAGGGGAATAACACTTTTGTCTTACTCCTTCCTCCCTGACAATGAGAAGTTCGAGAAAGTGATCCATTCATTGCCTCGGTTGTTGAGCAGGGCAGAAACTATCCGGGCAAAGCTCACAGAGATGAGTCAACAATTTCCCAAGTGTATATTCCCCAAGACAAATGAAAAGGGATTCATTGATTTTCTAGACAGAAACTTAAGGAAGCTGCTAGAACATGATCCCGAATCCATTGCACCAGTGAAGCATCAGATTGTGGAGGTTCAGTTTCATCTAGAGTCTTTGAAATTTTCCCTCATGAAAGTAAAAGATTTGGATGTTCAGAACATCATAGAGGTAGCATATAAACTGGAATATGTTGTTGAGTCAATTGAGGTTGATGGTCACTTTCAACAATCATTATGGTTACATGATCTCCTAGATGATATCAGAATTGCTGATCAACAAGTTTCCCATATCCCGGACGATCAACAAGTGCCCTGTTCTAGCAAAGTTCAAAATCTCCTCACTATTTCGGACAAGATGCTATCACAGGATACTAAGGCAGCAGTCGATGACATGGTGGATCTTGATGATCAGCAAGAAGCTATAATCCAGAGACTCATCAGAGGATCAAAACAGCGAGATGTTGTTTCTATTGTTGGCATGGGCGGTAGTGGCAAGACAACTCTGGCTCGAAGAGTGTACGAGAATAAAGAAATTACATATCACTTCCATTGTCGTGCATGGTGTCCTGTTTCACAAGTGTACTCAAAAAGGGAGCTGTTGCTTGAAATTTTAAGCCATATTCTGAAGCTTACTGATGAGATTCGACAAATGCCTGAAAGTGATCTGCAATCAAAATTACGCCAGTGCTTGTTGGGAAAAAAGTATCTCATTGTTATGGATGATGTGTGGGACATTGCATCCTGGAATTACTTGGAAAACTCATTTCCAAATAAAAATAATGGAAGTAGAATTCTGATAACCAGTCGTCTCCAGGGCGTGGTGTCGAAAATTAAACCTGATAGTGATCCACATTTTGTCCGTGTACTCTCAGATTGTGAAAGTTGGACGTTATTAAAGAAGAAGATATTCAAAGGTGGGGTTTGTCCTGAGGAATTGTTGCACGATGGAAAGGAAATTGCTCAAAAGTGTCAAGGATTGCCTCTGGCAGTTGTTGCAATAGCTGGTGTCCTCCAAAAAACAGAAAAGAGTCGGTATTTCTGGAAGAAAATATCAAAAAGCTTAAGCTCAGAGATAAGCAGTAATGCAGAAAATCGATGCATGGAAATTTTAGATCGGAGCTACATGCACTTGCCTGAATATCTGAAAGCCTGCTTTCTTTATTTGGGAGTTTTTCTCGATCAAAAAAATATTCCAGTGAGAAAGTTGATACATTTTTGGTTGGCTGAAGGATTCATACCAGAAAGCCAGTTTAAGAGCTTGGAAGATATCGCGGAGGACTACCTGATGGAGCTGATTCAGAGAAGCCTAGTGATTATCTCTAAAACAAGTCCTGATGGGAAGGTCAAAGAATGTCAACTTCATGACCTATTGCGTGATTTGTGTCATTCAAAAGCAAAAGAAGATAATTTCTTTCAACTGGTGACCAATAATGACGAACCATACTCTTCTTTTTTCAATTCAGATTATGATATGGAGTTTGTAGATGATAATCAATTAGTTCCTCCAACATTTGAAAGCTACAGGTTGAGCTTTTATTTGAAACGACATCATTTTATTGATTCGAGGCCATCAGGTCAGGGAACTCGTTCATTGCTATTCTTTGCCTCTACTGATTTGGAGCCTAAATGTCCTTATGATATCTCATTTATCTGTCAGAACTTCCTGTTACTTCGGGTGCTGGATCTGGAATACCTCAACATGGAAAGTAGCTTTCCTGTTGAAATTGCACGGATGGTTCATTTGAGATATTTAGCTGTGAGTGGTTATATAAAATCTATTCCACCATCAATAGCCAACCTGTGGAAACTTGAAACCTTGGTTGTGAAGGGATTGAGGGGTAAGGTCATCTTACCTGAAACTATTTGGAGCATGGTCAGTTTAAGGCATCTTCTGGTGAATAATCATGTGGCTTTCAGCATCCAGGGTCTTGATGAAAAGTTTGACGGTTCTTTCCTGTTGGAAAATTTGGTCAGCTTTTCCACGCCATCTCTTCGCTGTGGGGAGGACACAAAGAACATATTCAGGTGGATGCCTAATCTGCGTAGGTTGAGATGCATATTCTTCCAATCACGGTTCTCTCCTGAGAACGACAGTGGTTTCCCAATGTTGGAGACTCTATCTCATTTGGAGTCGCTCAAGATTATATACCATGGTGGAGCTCTCAAGTTAAGGGAATTCATCCTCCCATCAAATCTCAAGAAATTGACTCTGTCAAACTTTCGCCTACAACAGGATCATATTTACAGGATTGGGGAGCTACCAAATCTCAGAGTCCTGAAATTGCTTGCTGGAGCCTTTGAGGAGCAAAAATGGGACATGAGGGAAGAGGATTTCAAGGAACTCAAGTTCTTGGAGTTGGACACAATGGACATTGTTGAATGGAATGCCTCTTATGAGCACCTTCCCAGCCTTGAACACCTAGTATTGCGATATTGCAAAGATTTGGAGGTAATTCCATCAGATTTTGCTGATATAGTTACATTGAGAAAGATTGAAGTGCAATGGTGTGGGCAATCTGTGGTAGAATCAGCTGAAAATTTTCTGGATGCAACAAATGAGATCAAAGTCCTTATCACTCGCTTCTAGCAGATCAATTTGCCATATTCTTGGAGTACTTGTAAGAAAATTTTTCTCAGTTTCAGTAATTTGATTTACTTCTGTTTACTTCTGGCATTCATTTGTCAGATAGCTCTAAAATTGTGAATGAACAGAGCTGATATTATTGTTCATTTCCATGTTTCAAGTGTTAGAGAATATTAAGGAAATCAAAACCATGATGCTTCTTTTTTGTGATGGTTTAGGTGCTCCTGATATGGTTTCTACATGCAACTGTCTAATTAATGTACAAGGACATGGGGTCAGAAAGCTTCCTAACTATTGCAGGTACTTTCATTTGCATTCTACACTTTCTGGAACAGTCTGATTGAAAGAGATTCAAAGTGAAAAATTTTCTTGTGATGATTTGTTGTATTCTGAAAGGTGAAAGCATTTTGTATCTTCAGTGTGTCTGTGATTTTTCTGTGACTAATCCAGAAGTTGTATGTCAGCTATTTCTAAATTATAATTAAAGTTGAAGCTTTATATGTTTTGGTGTTAAGGAATTATGAAAAAGATCTTGAATATTCCCGTAATTCAATTTTCAGGCAGTGGTGAGTCATATCAGCTGTTCAATCTCTAGGAATACTTTCAAATTAAGCTTGTTTGAGCAGATTCACTGAAAATGTTGTTAGAATTACTTCATTTCATGCCCGGAAAGCTTTTTTCTAGATTTTTACCCTTTTTTTCTCCCAGTCTTTCTTGTTTTGGGTTCCATTGTGCTCCCTGGTTATGACTGCCAGCAA
>VMRK01000353.1:0-23239 GCA_016801395.1 Leptodermis oblonga
TCAAAAATTGAACTTGCTAGCCCTAGGGTTTTCGATTCTTGAAAATCGCATATTGCTTCATTGTTCGGCCACTTGGGGGTTTTGTTTAAGAATCACAATCTGGGTACTGTTTTGCTGCTTGAAAAGAATTAAGAATTTGTGGGGATTGGTTTCTTGATTACCTATTGGGTGGGTGATCTCTTCTTTGGGTAGTTTTAGGACTTTCCTGAAGTCGTTTCAACTCTGCTAATTTTCTTTGATTCTATTCAATTTTGAATTGCCCTGCTTTCAATTGCCTAGTTATCTTTTCGTGCGACCTGAACATTTGCTCTTAAATTATAGTTTGGATTTTGTCATCGTGCACACTCATCTTTTCTGAAATTTGAGGGCTTAACCCCGAAATTTCCTGTTGTGTACTTCATATCTGAACTATATTATAAACTATCGTTTTGCGAAAAGATTTTTCAAAATAGAACCAAGTGTCTATTTTTGCAAAAATTTGCTTCTTTCTGAAGTGTCATTGCTTTTGTGTGAATTGCTGCTTGCCTTATACATTTATTAATACCGGGAGGTAGAGTGGAAAAAGGCTTGAGTGCACATATTTTACAGGGCGCCACCCTAGAGTGAAACACAGGGTTGTGTGTAGCTGTTATGTGGGATACACTTGGGGGAACAAGGGGGTAAGGTTACATTTTTCCTTGTTCTTAGCAGACAGGCTTTTGCTTCTTTTACCGATGTCAGGTGGAGGTGCTCCTAACCCTTTGGGGAACGAGCAAATACTGGCTACAATTGCACAACTCTCCGCGCGATTTGCTACACTCACGGAGGAAGTCGCCAAACTCAGGACCGAACGGGAACAACGGCACGAGTCAGATGACAACATTGCCGCACCTGGCACCAACGCCGCTGACCAACCCTTCGCAGGACTCAGTCAATGCAAGACGACTGTTCCACCCTTTGCCGGCGGCACGAATCCAGAGGACTATCTCGACTGGGAGATGAAGATAGAGTGCATTTTTGAACTTCATGCGATCCCAGAGCACAAGAAGGTCCAACTCGCAGTGGTCCATTTCACAGACTATGCCCTAATATGGTGGAATCAACAGATGGACCAACGCCGAAACACCCGTCCAATGCGGGCCCGTGCTCCGCCTCTCTCGTGGTTTGATTTGACTACATCTATGCGTAGGACTTTTGTACCTGATTACTATTTTAGAGAATTCTATAAAAAGTTACATACTCTTGTACAAGGTTCCATGTCTGTAGATGATATTATAGAAAGTTAGAGATGGCAAAAATTAGGGCTAATGTACAGGAAGATGAAGCCGCATCAATGGCTCATTTTCTTAATGGTTTGAATAGGGGTATAGCTTTAGCTGTTGAATTGCAGAATGCCACAACTCTGATAGACATGCTGCATAAAGCTCGAGTCATGGAGGAGTACCTGAAGTCCGTTCCACCAATCCGGACGCCTACCAGCGCCCCACCGGCTTGGAGAAAGAATCCGGTCTACTCTCCACCAGCAAAGAGGCCGATCATGTCAGAGAGAAAAGCTATAGTTCCTGTCGCCACCCCTTCTTCATCACAGGCTAAGACGCCATCAACTCCCAGACAGTCCATCAGCAACGTTACTTGCCACAAATGCTCAGGCCGTGGCCACTACATGCGTGATTGTTCCAACATCCGGAAGGTCTTATTGGGGCAAGATGGCGAGTACATTTCAGAGGAAGATGAAGACGAACCAACCGTTGACCCTTCACAGGAGTTAACTGACAGCACTCCGTCTGCACCAGTGGAGCAATTCGAGTTCATAGAGGAGGATCCGAATCAGTACTTGGTTACTCGCACTCTGACTACAGCTGCTGTCCTGGACACAACTCAACGGACAAACATCTTCCACGCCAGAACAAAGGTAAATGGAAAGTTGTGTGTTCTGATTATTGATGGAGGAAGCTGCACGAATGTAGCTAGTGAATACATGGTTGACAAGCTGAAGCTTCCTGTTATCAATCATCCACGTCCTTATTGGCTACAATGGCTCGACAGCTCAAATGGCTACAGAGTCACAAAGCAGGTAAGCGTACCATACGCTATCGGTAAGTTCGAATCCACTGTTTTATGTGATGTTCTGCCAATGGAGGCTTGTCACATTCTACTCGGACGACCATGGCTCTTTGACCTGAAGGCAACACATGATGGGGTCGCCAATACGTACTCGGTCTGCCAGGAGGGCAAGATCCACACGTTCCTACCCATGCCACCTCACGAAGTGCGATCCGAAGCTGTTCAAATCAAGGATGCGATCGCGACTTGGGGAGCTGAGAAACGCCGAGAAAAGGGTAAGGGAAAGGAAATTGAAAAGGGTAGTAAGGCGAACTCTGATAAGCCTGATCAAGACAAAGTTAAGGGTAGTTGTTTCGCTACTTTAGGGGAGATAGGTCATGTGTTAGATATCAATACTGATGTACTAGTTTTAGTATGTAAAGATAATTGTACTAACCCTGACGATATCCCTCGAGATATCCCTATAGAAGTCAATTCTTTGTTGCAGGAATTCAAGGATTTTTTCCAAAAGAGTTGCCGCAGTGTCTGCCGCCACTTCGAGGAATTGAACATCAAATTGACTTCATCCCTAGCGGACCAATTCCGAACAGACCTGCCTACAAAGCAAATCCGGAGGAAACAAAGGAGTTGCAAAGACAAATAGACAAGCTGCTTGCGAATGGTTAGGTAAGGGAATCTCTAAGTCCTTGTTTTGTACCTGTTATTCTAGTCCCTAAGAAAGACCGTACATGGAGAATTTGTGTTGATTGTAGAGCTGTAAATAAGATAACAATCAAGTATAGGCACCCTATCCCTAGGCTTGATGACATGTTAGAAGATTTGCATGGTTCCACAATTTGCACAAAAATAGATCTTACACAGGGCTATCATCAAATTCGCATGAG
The DNA here is from genome assembly GCA_016801395.1 of Leptodermis oblonga. Classification (NCBI taxonomy): domain Eukaryota; kingdom Viridiplantae; phylum Streptophyta; class Magnoliopsida; order Gentianales; family Rubiaceae; genus Leptodermis; species Leptodermis oblonga. The sequence goes on from VMRK01000353.1 coordinate 2,928, forward strand.
GGAGGGGGGAGAATGGAAAACTGCTTTTAAGACTAAGTTTGGTTTGTATGAGTGGTTAGTCATGCCCTTTGGCCTAATAAATGCACCTAGTACTTTTATGAGGTTAATGAATCATGTGCTTAGAAAGTGATGTGGACGGTTGTACACATACGGATAATGTTGCCAAGGACCTTATGATTAAGTGACAAGCTCTTACAAAACCTTTAACTCACGTTCGGAATTGATAAAACAAGGGATAAACTATCCTGACCAATTTGTTTATGAATTCCAACCAAGTGCAAGAAAAGAGGTGTGAAACATGCGAATAATTAGGCAGAGCAAGAACCTAATTAGCTAAGTTTCATGCAATTATGTAAACTATGACATGCAAATACATAAAGCAATAAAAGGAGGTATCTCAAACACTAAGTTTTTGATCTGAAATACTCTGAATATTATTATGCATGGCTGCCTATTTATAGATGTAGGGATGGCCGAAAATAAGAAAGAAAATAATAAGGAAAAGAATTAGAATTGGAAATTAACCAAGAGGTTAATTCCTTGTACAATTACCAAACCCGGAAAGAAGTAGGAATGGTAAGAAAAGGCAACAAGAATTCGGTTTTACCTAAAACATGAGGTAGCCGAATTTACACTACCTAAAACAAGAAGGAAACTAATTGGAAAACAAGTAGGAAAGAAATAAATATCCTACTTCCAAAAAGAACAAGGAAACCCTTTTTGGAAATTAACTAAAAGACTTAATTAAAATTCTGAAAATTAATTCCCTAAAACCGTGTGGGCTTCTCTCCTTGATTGGGCCGTGCGGCTTCATGCTACTCCTTGGGCTGGCCGAAAACTTGTGGGCTGGTCCATGAGTTTTTGGGTCGGCCCAATTGGTAGGGAACTTTATTATTTGGTTTCTTTTAAGTCCAAGAACCTCCGGCTTCTTCAAGACTTCAAGAAACAGTCTTCTTCTTGATTAAAATGTGATGATTTGCGCCTCTCCTTCCAAGATAGTTAGAAGAGTTGCAAATTGCACATTTCCTCCATTTTGCTTCAAGGCGTGGGCTTCTACAATCAGCTGGGCATCTTGATGGCAGGCTTGCACAAGGTTGTTGAGAGCTTCTCGTACCTTCTTCGCTCTGCTTCTGGTCATGGGCCCAGTGATGTCTACAGTGGATCCCTCTGATATGGGCTTGGATCCTGAAGCATTGTTGGGCCTCGATGTAGAACTCGAACCTCCTCCTCAGCTTCTCCGGAATCACTTGTAATTTGACTTGCTACGTGTTGTTGACTTTGGATGCCCTCATCATCCCCTCCCGGTTGAAAAGGATTTGTCCTCAAATCAGCAACCTGGTCATCAACAAAAGGAGACAAGTCAGCAACATTAAAGGAAGAACTAACACCATACTCACCTGGTAAGTCGAGTTTGTAGCCGTTAGGCCCCATTTTGGAAACGATCTGAAAAGGTCCATCGCCCCTTGGATGGAGTTTGGTCCTTCTGGCTGCAGGGAATCGTTCCTTCCTCATGTGAACCCAAACCCAGTCACCTGGTTTGAAATTCACAGCCTTGCGCCATTGGTTTGCACTAGCGGCGGCTTTGGCATATGTCTTCTCCAGATTAGCTCGAACTTTAGCATGTATGCGTTGCACTGCTTCAGCTTTCTTCGCACCGTCTAGATTGACTTGTTCTTTGGGCGGCAAAGGAATGAGATCCATCACCGTCAAGGGAGTAAAGCCGTAAGCAACTTCAAATGGACAGAACCCTGTTGAGGAGTGCTTGGTTCGGTTGTATGCAAACTCTACAACCGGTAAGATGTCTTACCAACGCTTGAGGTTCTTCTGAATCAATGCTCTGAGTAGGTTGCCAACGGTTCGGTTGGTGACTTCCGTCTGACCATCCGTTTGTGGATGACTTGTAGTCGAAAACAACAGTTTTGTGCCGAGGCGGGACCACAAAGTCTTCCAAAAATAACTCAAGAATTTGACGTCGCGATCTGAGACTATGGTTCTCGGAATTCCATGTAGCCGACCATACCTTGGAAGAATAACTCAGCTACATGTCTGGCATCATCTGATTTCCTGCAAGGAATGAAATGCGCCATTTTAGAAAACCGATCAACAACGACAAATAAAGAATCATTACCTTTCTGCGTCCTCGGAAGCCCTAGAATAAAATCCATAGAAATGTCAGTCCAAGGTACAGAAGGTACAGGTAAAGGCGTGTAAAGTCCATGGGGCTTAGAAGTAGATTTAGCTTGCAAACAATTAATGCATCGAGAGCAAACATTATGTACATCTTTGCGCATATGTGGCCAATAAAAGTGTTCATGCAACAGCTCAAGAGTTTTATGCACACCAAAATGACCAATAAGCCCCCCACTATGAGCTTCACGAACCAGTAATTCCCTAGTGGAACTACGAGGGATGCATAACCTATTTTCCCTAAACAGAAAACCATCATGTCTAAAGTACTTTTGGAATGCACCAGATTCACATGCTTTATACACATCAGCAAAATCAACATCAAAAGCATACAAATCCTTGAGGTATGCGAAACCTAACAAAGTATGATCTAAAATTGCTAGCATTTAATACCTGCGAGATAGAGCGTCAGCAACTAAATTATCTTTACCTTTCTTATACTTAATAATGTAAGGAAAAGACTCAATAAAATTAACCCACTTTGCATGACGTCTATTTAACTTATTTTGCCCTTTTAAATGCTTAAGAGACTCATGATCACTATGAACAACAAATTCCTTAGACATCAAATAATGTGACCACGTTTCAAAAGCACGGACAACAGCATAGAGCTCCTTATCATATGTAGGATAATTTAAGGCATCCCCTTTTAGTTTCTCAACTGAAAGGCGATAGGCTTCTTCTCCTGCATTAACACTGCGCCAATTCCAACACCTGATGCCTCACACATTAGTTCAAACACTTTATCAAAATTAGGTAATGCTAAAACAGGTGCATGAGTGAGATCATGCTTTAAAGTAGTAAAAGCTTTTTCCTGAGCTGGCCCCCACACAAATGGCGTGTTCTTCTTGCAGAGATTATTGAGGGGCGCGGCTTTAGTGGAGAAATCTTTCACAAACCGCCTGTAGAATCCAGCCAATCCATGGAATGACCGAACCTGGGCGGCCGAAGTTGGCTGCGGCCAATCCCTAATGGCCTTCACCTTGGCATCATCAACTTTGACACCATCTGCAGAGACTACAAAACCAAGAAAAACAACCTCCGAAACAGAAAAGGTACACTTTTGCATCTTGGCATATAACTGATTAGCACGTAATTCAATTAAAACCAAACGAAAATGTTCAACATGCGAATCATAATCTCTGGAATATATCAATATATCATCAAAATACACAACAACAAATTTACCTATAAACTTTCTAAGCACATGATTCATTAACCACATGAAAGTACTAGGTGCATTTGTGAGACCAAAGGGCATGACTAACCACTCATATAAACCAAATTTAGTCTTAAAAGCAGTTTTCCATTCATCCCCCTCCCTCATGCGAATTTGATGATAGCCCTGTGTTAGATATTTCGTATAACAGTAGAACCATGCAAATCTTCTAACATGTCATCAAGCCTAGGGATAGGGTGCCTATACTTGATTGTTATCTTATTTACTGCTCTACAATCCATACACATTCTCCATGTACCTTCTTTCTTAGGGACTAGAATAACAGGTACAGCACAAGGACTTAGAGATTCCCTTACCTGACCATGCGCCAATAGCTTCTCAATTTGCGCTTGCAACTCCTTTGTTTCCTCCGAATTTGCCTTGTATGCAGGGCGATTTGGTATAGGCGCGCCAGGGATGAAGTCAATCTGATGTTCAATACCTCGAAGTGGCGGCAAACCCTGCGGCAACTCGTCTGGAAAGACATCAGCAAATTCCTGCAACAAGAATTGACTTCTGTAGGGATATCCCAAGGGATATCGTCAGGGTTAGCACAGTTATCTTTACAGACTAAAACAATACATCATGATTGCTGTCTAACACTTGACCTATCTCTCCTCTCATTGCAAAACAACTACTTCTAACTTTGTCCTGATCAGGCTTATTAGAGTTCGCCTTACTACCCCTTACAACAATTTCTTTCCCTTTACCCTTCGCTTGGCGCCTTTCAGCTTCCCAATTTGCGAGTGACTCCTTCATACGAACAGCTTCTGATCGCACTTCAGCCGGTGGCATGGGTAGGAATGTGTAAATCTTGCCCTCCTGGCAGACCGAGTAGGTGTTGGCGACCCCATCATGTGTTGCCTTCAGGTCAAAGAGCCATGGTCGTCCGAGTAGAATGTGACAAGCCTCCATTGGCAGAACATCACATAAAACCGTGGATTCGAACTTACCGATAGCGTATGGTACGCTTACCTGCTTTGTGACTCTGTAGCCGTCTGAGCTGTCGAGCCATTGAAGCCGATAAGGACGTGGATGATTGATGACAGGGAGGCGCAGCTTATCAACCATATACTCACTAGCAACATTAGTACAACTCCCTCCATCAATAATCAGAACACATAACTTTTCATTTACCTTTGTGCGGGCATGGAAGATGTTTGTCCTCTGGGACGTGTCCGGGACAGCAGCTGTAGTCAGAGTGCGAGTAACCAAGTTCTGAGAAGGATCTTCTTCAAGAAATTCGAACTGCTCCACAGGTTCTGACGGAGTGCTGTCAGTCAACTCCTTTGTAGGGTCAACGGTTGGTTCCTCTTCATCGGATTCTGATATGTACTCACCATCTTGGCCCAATAATACCTTCTGGATGTTGGGACAGTCACGCATGTAGTGGCCACGACCTGAGCACTTGTGGCAAGTAACGTTGCTGATAGACTGCCTGGGAGTTGATGGCGTTTTCTGCTGGGATGAAGAAGAAGTGGCGGCGACAACAGGGACTATGGCCTTGCGTTCAGACATGATCGGCCTCCTTGCTGGTGGCGAGTAGGTCGGATTCTTGCGCCAGGCTGGTGGGACGCTGGTAGGTGTCCGGACTGGTGGTACGGACTTCAGATACTCCTCCATAACCCGAGCCTTGTGCAGCATGTCTGTCAGCGTCGTAGCATTCTGCAGTTCAACTGCTAAACCAATACCCCTGTTTAAACCACTAAGAAAACGAGCCATAGATGCGGCTCATCTTCCTGTACATTAGCCCTAATTTTTGCCATCTCTAGTTTTCTATAGTTTTCATCTACAGTCATAGAACCTTGTACAAGAGTATGTAATTTCCTATACAATTCTCTAAAATAGTAGCCCGGTACAAAAGTCCTACGTATAGAAGTAGTCAAATCAAACCAAGAGAGAGGCGGTGTGCGGGCACGCATGGGGTGCGTATTCCGACACTGGTCCTGCTGTTGATTCCACCAGATTAGGGCATAGTCGGTTAAATGGACCACTGCAAGTTGGACTTTCTTGTGTTCCGGGATCGCATGAAGTTCAAAAATGCGCTCCATCTTCATCTCCCAGTCGAGATAGTCCTCTGGATTCGTGCCTCCGGCAAAGGGTGGAATGGTAGTTTTGCACTGACTGAGGCCTGTGAATGGCTGGTATGCGGCGTTGGTGCCTGGGCCGGCCGGCTCGTCGTCTGAGTCTGTGCGCCTCTGGTCCCGTTCTGTCCTGAGTTCGGCGACTTCCTCCGTGAGTGTAGCGAATCGCGCAGAGAGTTGCGCAATCGCAGCCAGGATTGCTTGTTTCCTAAAGGGTTAGGAGCACCTCCACCTGACATTGGATAAAGAAGCGAAAACATGTCTGCTAAGAATAAGGAAAAGTGAGAAATAACCTTACCCCCTTATTCCCCCAAGTGTTTCCCACCTAATAGCTACACACAAACCCCGTGTATCGCTCTCGGGTGGCGCCCGGTATAAGATGTGCACTCAAGCCTTTTACCACTCAAACCTCCCAGTATTGATAAATGTATCAGGCAAGCAGCAATTCACACAAAAGCAATGACACTTAAGAAGATGCAAAAATTTTCGCAAAAACCACACTTTGTTCTATTTTGAAAAATCTTTTCGTAAAACGATATTTATGTAATATAGTTCAGATATGAAGTACACAACAGGAAATTTAGGGGTTAAGCCCTCAAATTTCAGAAAAGATGAGTGTGCACGATGACAAAATCCAAACTATAATTAAGATCTAATGTATAGGTCGCACGAAAAGATAAACAAGGCAATTGAAAGCAGGGCAATTCGAAGTGAATAGAAGCAAAGAAAAATTAGCAGAGCTGAAACAACTTCAGGAAAGCCTAAACTACCCAAAGAAGCGATCACCCACCCAATAGGTAATCAAGAAACCAATCCCCACAAATTATTAATTCTCCTAACATGCAAAACAGTACCTAATTTGCGAAATTAATACCCCCTAATGGCCGAAAACAGTACCAAAATAATCAATATGCGATTTTCAATTACGAGAACCCTAGGGCCAGCAAAAACAAATTTTCAATTTACTAGCCTAATCCCAAGGATAATCTTAGCAGCACAAGGATACAAAATCAAGAATTCACTATATTTTCAAGAATTCAAAAGAAGTATCCAAAACTTATAGCATGCAATTTTACAATGCGCAAACAAGTGAGCTGCTTAACATCAACCGCAAAACTCACAATTTTCAGCAAAATCAGCACCAAAAGAAGGGTAGAAAGCGTCGCAAAAACCAAGCAAACAAAAGCTTAGGTCGCGTGAATTAGCGACGGAAAACCCGAAACCCTAGTGTCACGAAAAACCGAAACCCTAATTCGATTCCAAGAATTTCAAGAACAATCAAGATTAACAAGGGAAAGAAAACACCTGGAAAAGGATTTGATCGGTTGATCTCCTCCGGTCACGAAACCACTCCTTAGCTCTGATATCAATTGATGTGGACGGTTGTACACATGCGGATAATGTTGCCAAGGACCTTGTGATTAAGTGACAAGGTCTTACAAAACCTTAACTCACGTTCGGAATTGATAAAACAAGGGAAAACTATCCTGACCAATTTGTTTATGAATTCCAACCAAGTGCAAGAAAAGAGGTGTGAAACATGCGAATAATTAGGCAGAGCATTAACCTAATTAGCTAAGTTTCATGCAATTATGTAAACTACGACATGCAAATACATAAAGCAATAAAAGAAGGTATCTCAAACACTAAGTTTTTGATCTGAAATACACTCTGAATATTATTATGCATGGCTGCCCTATTTATAGATGTAGGGATGGCCGAAAATAAGAAAGAAAATAATAAGGAAAAGAATTAGAATTGGAAATTAACCAAGAGGTTAATTCCTTGTACAATTACCAAACCCGGAAAGAAGTAGGAATGGTAAGAAAAGGCAACAAGAATTCGGTTTTACCTAAAACATGAGGTAGCCGAATTTACACTACCTAAAACAAGAAGGAAACTAATTGGAAAACAAGTAGGAAAGAATAAATATCCTACTTCCAAAAAGAACAAGGAAACCCTTTTTGGAAATTAACTAAAAGACTTAATTAAAATTCTGAAAATTAATTCCCTAAAACCGTGTGGGCTTCTCTCCTTGATTGGCCGTGCGGCTTCATGCTACTCCTTGGGCTGGCCGAAAACTTGTGGGCTGGTCCATGAGTTTTTGGGTCGGCCCAATTGGTAGGGAACTTTATTATTTGGTTTCTTTTAAGTCCAAGAACCTCCCGGCTTCTTCAAGACTTCAAGAAACAGTCTTCTTCTTGATTAAAATGTGATGATTTGCGCCTCTCCTTCCAAGATAGTTAGAAGAGTTGCAAATTGCACATTTCCTCCATTTTGCTTCAAGGCGTGGGCTTCTACAATCAGCTGGGCATCTTGATGGCAGGCTTGCACAAGGTTGTTGAGAGCTTCTCGTACCTTCTTCGCTCTGCTTCTGGTCATGGGCCCAGTGATGTCTACAAGTGGATCCCTCTGATATGGGCTTGGATCCTGAAGCATTGTTGGGCCTCGATGTAGAACTCGAACCTCCTCCTCAGCTTCTCCGGAATCACTTGTAATTTGACTTGCTACGTGTTGTTGACTTTGGATGCCCTCATCAGAAAGTTCATAGGTAAATTTGTTGTTGTGTATTTTGATGATAGTTTGATCTATTCTAAAGACTTCAAATCGCATGTTGAACATCTTCGTTTGGTTTTAATTGAATTGCGTGCTAATCAATTATATGCCAAGATGCAAAAATGTACTTTTTGTGTTTCAGAGGTTGTTTTTCTCGGTTTTGTAGTCTCTGCAGAAGGTGTCAAAGTTGATGATGCCAAAGTTAAGGCCATTAGGGATTGGCCGTAGCCAACTCGGCCGCACAGGTTCGGTCATTCCACAGATTGGCTGGATTCTACAGATGGTTTGTGAAGGATTTTTCCACAAAGGCTGCGCCTCTCAGTGATCTGTGCAAGAAGAACACGCCATTTGTGTGGGGGCAGGCTCAGGAGAACGCCTTTACTGTTTTAAAGCATGATCTCACGCATGCACCTGTTTTAGCATTACCTGATTCTGATAAAGTGTTTGAACTAATGTGTGATGCATCAGGTGTTGGAATTGGTGCAGTTTTAATGCAGGAAAGAAAGCCAATCGCCTTTTTTCAGTGAGAAGCTTAAAGAAGCTGCTTTGAATTATCCTACTTATGGTAAGGAGCTCCATGTAGTTGTCCGTGCATTTGAGACTTGGTCGCATTATTTGATGGCTAAAGAATTTGTTGTTCATAGTGATCATGAGTCTCTTAAGCATTTAAAAGGACAGAATAAGTTGAATAGACGTCATGCTAAGTGGGTTAACTTTATTGAATCTTTTCCTTATATTATTAAGTATAAGAAAGGTAAGGATAATTTAGTTGCTAATGCTCTATCTCGCAGGTATGAAATTCTGGCTGTTTTAGATCATTCTTTGCTCGGATTTGCATATCTAAAGGATTTATATACTTGTGATGTTGATTTTTCGGATATATATAAAGCATGTGAATCTGGTGCATTCCAAAAGTACTATAGACAGGATGGTTTTCTGTTTAAGGAAAATAGGTTATGCATCCCTCGTAGTTCTGCTAGGGAATTACTGGTTCGTGAAGCTCATAGTGGAGGTCTTATGGGTCATTTTGGTGTGCATAAAACGCTTGAAGTGTTGCATGAACATTTTTATTGGCCGCATATGAGAAAGGATGTACAGCATGTTTCCACTCGTTACATTAATTGTTTACAAACTAAATCTACATCTAAACCCCATGGACTTTACACGCCTTTGCCTGTACCTTCTGTACCTTGGACTGACATTTCTATGGATTTTATTCTAGGTCTTCCGAGGACGCAGAAAGGTAATGATTCTTTATTTGTCGTTGTTGATCGGTTTTCTAAAATGGCGCATTTTATTCCTTGCAGAAAATCAGATGATGCTAGACATGTAGCAGAATTATTCTTTCAAGGGATAGTTCGGTTGCATGGAATTTCGAGAACCATTGTCTCAGATCGCGACGTCAAATTTCTGAGTTATTTTTGGAAGACTCTGTGGTCCCGCCTCGGCACAAAACTGTTGTTTTCGACTACAAGTCATCCACAGACGGATGGTCAGACGAAAGTCACCAACCGCACCGTTGGCAATCTCCTTAGGGCATTAATTCAGAAGAATCTCAAACGTTGGGAAGAACCAAGCACTCCTCAATAGGGTTCTGTCCATTTGAAGTTGCCTACGGCTTTACTCCTTTGACGGTGATGGATCTCAACCCTTTGCCGCTAAAGGAACAGGTTAATCTCGATGGTGCAAAGAAAGCTGAAACTGTGCAGCGCATACATGCCAAAGTTCGAGCTAATCTGGAGAAGACATACGCCAATGCAAACCAACGGCGCAAGGCTGTGAACTTTGAACCAGGCGACTAGATTTGGGTTCATATGAGGAAGGAACGATTCCCTGCTGCAAGAAGGACCAAACTCCATCCAAGGGGCGATGGACCTTTTCAGATCGTTTCCAAGATTGGGCCTAACGCTTACAGACTTGATTTACCAGGTGAGTATGGTGTTAGTTCTTCCTTTAATGTTGCTGACGTGTCTCCTTTTACTCATGAACAGGGTGCTAGGTCAAATCATTTTCAACAGGGAGGGGATGATGAGGGCATCCAAAGTCACGCAACAAGTCATCAAGCAAGTGATTCCAGAGAAGCTGAGGAGTTTGAGTTCTACATCGAGGTCCAACAATGCTTCAGGATCCAAGTCCATATCAGAGGGATCCACTTGTAGACATCACTGGGCCAATGACCAGAAGCAGAGCGAAGAAGGTTCGAGGTGCACTCACAACCTTGTTCAAGCTTGCCATCAGGACGCTCAGTTGATTGTAGAAGCCAACGCCTTGAAGCAGAAAGAAGGAAATGTTCAAATTGCAACTCTTCTAACCATTCTTGAAGAAGACGCGCAATTCAGCACTTCCCATTAAAGAAGAAGGCTTTTTCTTGAAGTCTTGAAGATGCCGGGAGGTTCGACTTTAAAGAAACAATTATTAAAGTTCCCTACAATTTGGGCCGACCCAAACTCATGGAGACCAACCCACAAGTTTCGGCCAGCCCAAGGAGCTCACAAGAAGCCGCATGGACCAGCCCACACGGCTATTAGTTAGGGTTCTTTAAGTTTAAATTAATTAAGTTCTTTTTACTCTTTTAGTTAGTTTCCAAAAAGGGTTCCTTCTTGTTCTCTTTTTGGGAGTAGGAGTTTTATTCTTTTCCTTATTTTTAGTTTACAAATTCGGCTGCCACATGTTTATGGTAAAACCGAATTCCTCTTTCCTTTTCTTACCATTCCTACTTCTTTCCGGGTTTGGTATTGTAAAAGAAATTAACCTCTTGGTTAATTTCCAATTATAATTCTTTTCCTTATTATTTTCCTTCACTTTTTTGGCTGTTCACTCCCTATAAATAGGGCAGCCGTGCATAATAAAATTCATGCATTCAGATCATAAAAACTATTAAGTTTGAGTGCCATCCCTTTATTGCTTTATGTATTTGCATGTTGTAGTTTACATAATTACATGAAACTTAGCTAATTAGGTTAATTGCTCTACCTAATTATTCACATGTTTCAAACTCTTTCTTACACTTAGTTCAAACTATAAAACAAATTAGCTAGGTTAGCTTCTCTTTGTTTCTCTGAGTTTCGAAAGTAAGATTGAGTCATATACGAGCTTGCTACTTAATCACAAGGTCCTTGGCAACTTAATCCGCATGTGTACAACCGTCCACATCACTCTTTACTTACCCGAAATCCAGATAACAAAAATAAACTAACCTAAGCTAATTTACTTAAAGAATTCGAACCAAGTAAGAAAAGAGGTGAAACATGCGAATTTAATTAGGTAGAGCAAATAACCTAATTAAGCTAAGTTTCATGCAATATATAAATTACCAGTATGCAAAATACATAAAGCAATAAAGGAAGAGTACTCAAACTAATAGTTTTAAGATCTGAATAATTGTTTATTAATTTTGTGGATGGCCCTATTTATAGGTATAGGGGTATCCAAATTACAATACGAAAAGAATAACTGAAAGCAGCGAAAGTGGAAACCAATCAGAATTAGATTTTCCTTACAAACCAAGTCCTAAATGAACAAGGACAATGGTGAACGAATTAAGTCCCCTTTATATGATTAGGTGGACGAAATTATACCCTATTTATACTTAGAAAACAACTAAAATTGGAAACCAATCAAGAGATTGATTTCTTACAAACCCAAAACCTAAAGGAACTAGGTTTTGGAAGTTGCTGAATTTGTCTGCCATATGGATATGGTTATGGACGAAATTCACACTTAAAATAGGTAGGAAATAAATATAAATCCTGTCCAAAAAGGGAGATCAAGAAGGGATCCTTTTTGGAAACTAATAAACTAAGGGCAAAATAGGAAACATGCACAAACCCTTATTTTCCCCCAAGCCCTAAACCTTACTTTCGCAAACCCAAATGGACTAGGGCTTGCGTGTGGGCTTCTTGATGGGCTGGCTGACTTGATGATGTGGAATGGACTTCATGGATTGGGTCGGCCCAATTGTTGATGGCGCATGATGGAATGGTGTAGGGAGCTTCCGGAATCTTCTGGAACTCCCGGAATCAAGATTTTCAAGATTCTGCAAAATATGAAATTCAAGATATTCAAGAAAATCAAGAATCTTCAAGAAATGTCTCTTTAAAGTACAAGAACCTTCCGGCATCTTCAAGAACTTCAAGAAATAGCCTTCTCTTCATTGTGGATTGGGGAATTGCGCCTCTTCTTCAAGAATTGTAAGGAGAGTTGCAATTTGAACCTTTCCGGCTTTGTTCTCCAAGGCATTGGCTTCTATTATCAATTGAGCATCCTGTAGGCAAGCTTGTACAAGGTTGTTGAAAGTCTCTTGAACCTTCTTTGCTCTGCTTCTTGTCATTGGCCCAATGATATCTACAAGTGGATCCCTTTGATATGGACTTGGATCCTGAAGCATTGTTGGGCCTCGATGTAGAACCCGAACCTCCTCAGCTTCTCTGGACTCACTTGTCTGTGGACTTGTCGATGGACTTGGGATGCCCTCATCATATGGTCAGACGGAAGTCACCAACCGCACCGTTGGCAATCTACTTCGGGCTTTAATACAGAAGAATCTCAAACGTTGGGAAGAAAAATCTTACCAATTGTAGAGTTTGCCTACAACTGCACCACGCACTCCTCAACAGGGTTCTGTCCATTCGAAGTTGCCTACGGCTTCACTCCTTTGATGGTTATGGATCTCATCCCTTTACCGCTAAAGGAACAGGTTAATCTCGACGGTGCCCAGAAGGCTGAAACCGTTAAACGCCTGCATGCCAAGGTTCGGGCCAACCTCGAGAAAAATTACGCCAGAGCGCCGCCCATGCAAACCAACGGCGCAAGGCTGTGAACTTTGAACCAGGCGACTGGGTTTGGGTTCAGATGAGGAAGGAATGATTCCCTGCTGCGAGGAGGACGAAACTCCATCCCCAGGGCGATGGGCCATTTCAAATCGTGTCCAAGATGGGGCCTAATGCTTACAAGCTTGATTTGCCAGGTGAGTATGGTGTTAGTACTTCCTTTAATGTTACTGACTTGTCTCCGTTTACTTATGAACAAGATGAAGATTTGAGGTCAAATCCTTTTCAACCAGGAGGGGATGATGAGGGTATCCCAAGTCCATCGACAAGTCCACAGACATGTGAGTCAATAGAAGCTGAGGAGGTTCGGGTTCTACACCGAGGCCCAATAATGCTTCAGGATCCAAGTCCATATCAAAGGGATCCACTTGTAGATATCATTGGGCCAATGACAAGAAGCAGAGCAAAGAAGGTTCAAGAGACTCTCAACAACCTTGTACAAGCTTGCCGACAAGATGCTCAATTGATAGTAGAAGCCAATGCCTTGGAGAACAAAGCTGGAAAGGTTCAAATTGCAACTCTCCTTACAATTCTTGAAGAAGAGGTGCAATTCCCCATTCCACAATGAAGAGAAGGCTGTTTCTTGAAGTTCTTGAAGACGCTGGAAGGTTCTTGGACTTTAAAGAGACATTTCTTGAAGTTCTTGATTTTCTTGAAAATCTTGAATTTCATATTTTGCAGAATCTTGAAGAATCTTGAAAATCTTGATTCCGAAATGATTCCGGGAGATTCCAGAAGATTCCGGAAGCTCCCTACACCATTCCATCATGCGCCATCAACAATTGGGCCGACCCAATCCATGGAGTCCATTCCACCTCATCAAAAGTCGGCCAGCCCAACAAAGAAGCCCACACGGCCAAGCCTAGTCCATTAGGGTTGGAAATTAAGGGTTAGGGTTTGGGGGAAAATAAGGGTTTGTGCATGTTCCCTATTTAACCCTTAGTTTATTAGTTTCAAAAAAGGATCCCTTCTTGATCTCCCTTTTTGGATAGGATTTATATTTATTTCCTACCTATTTTAAGTGTGAATTTCGTCCATAACCATATCCATATGGCAGACAAATTCAGCAACTTCCAAAACCTAGTTCCTTTAGGCCTTGGTTTGTAAGAAATCAATCTCTTGATTGGTTCCAATTTTAATTGTTTTCCTAGTCTAAATAGGGTAGAATTTCATCCACCTAATCATATAGAGGTGACTTAATTCGTTCACCATTGTCCTTGTTCATTCAGGACTTGGTTTGTAAGGAAAATCCAATTATGATTGGTTTCCACTTTCGCTGCTTTCAGTTATTCTTTTCCTATTGTAATTTGGATACCCCTATACCTATAAATAGGGCCATCCACGAAATTAATAAACAAGTATTCAGATCTTAAAACTATTAGTTTGAGTACTCTCCCTTTATTACTTTATGTATTTTGCATACTGGTAATTTATATTGCATGAAACTTAGCTTAATTAGGTTATTTGCCCTACCTAGTTAAAATCGCATGTTTCAACTCTTTTCTTACTTGGTTCAAATTCTTTAAGTAAATTAGCCTAGGTTAGTTTATTTTTGTTATCTGGATTTCAGGTAAGTAAGAGTCTATACAAGCTACGCCATTTAATCAGACTTTCCTTGGCAATTCATCCGCATGTGTACCTTGGTCCACATCACTGTGCCTGACCCCACAAAAATGGAACATTCTTCTTACACAATTCATTGAGGGGTGCGACTTTGGTTTAGAAATCCTTCACAAACCTCCGGTAAAAACTAGCTGAACCATGGAACGATTTTACCTGCGAGGCCGAGGTGGGAGTAGGCCATTCTCGAATGGCTTTCACCTTTGTGTCATTGACCTTGACACCATCCTTCATAACAACAAACCCAAAAAGACAACTTCCTCCACACAGAATGTACACTTTTTAACATTGGCATATAATTTATTATCACGTAACTCAATTAATACCAACTTAATGTGCTCTATGTGTTCAGGCATACTTCAACTATAGATCAGAATATCATCAAAGTAAACCACAACAAATTTCCCTATAAACTTCCTAAGCACATGATTCATTAATCACATAAAAGTACTAGGTGCATTTGTGAGGCTGAAGAGCATAACTAACCACTCATACAAATGAAATTTAGTTTTAAAAGCAGTTTTCCATTCATTGCCTTCTTTCATTCTTATCTGATGATAGCCTTGTGTTAGATCTAGTTTAGTGTAAACAGTAGAGCCATATAAATCTTCTAGCATGTCATCAAGCCTAGGGATAGGATGCCTATACTTAATGGGGATTTTGTTAATAGCTCTGCAATCTATACACATTCTCCAAGTACCATCTTTTTTTGGAACAAGAATAACAGGTACTGCACAAGGGCTTAAAGATTCCCTTACCTGACCATTACCTAAAATTTTGTCAACCTGACATTGCAGCTCCTTTGTTTCCTCTGGATTTGCTTTATACGTTGGTCAATTGGGAATAGATGAGCCAGGTACGAAGTCAATCTGATGCTCAATGCCACGAAGAGGGGGCACTCTGGCCGGCAGCTCTTCAGGAAACACATCTTCATATTCCTGCAAAAGAAACTTGACTTCCATAGGAAGATCCCTTGGGACGTCGTCAGGGTTAGTGAAATCGTCCTAAGCAATTAAAACAAGAATACAACCATTTCCCCTTAACACTTGTTCGACTTCCCCCACTGTGGCAAAAAGGCCACGACTAGAATCTTCTTCTAAGGCTTATCAGAGTTCGCCTTACTACTACCCTTTACAATTTGGTTACCCTTTCCCTTGTCTTGCCGCTTTTCAGCTGTCCACGCGGTGATCTTGTCCTTCATCCTGACGGATTCAGCACGAACTTCCTGTGGGGAGAGAGATAAAAAGGTATGGATCTTGCCCCTTTGGCAAATTGAGTAGGTATTAGCAACCCCGTTATGTGTAGCCTTCATGTCAAAGAGCCATGGTCGTCCGAGCAGAATGTGACACGCCTCCATAGGGAGCACATCACAAGTAACCTGATGAGGCCATCCCCAGCCCTACGCCAAGTCAGTGTGCAGAGGATCCCAGTTCAAGTAATGAGGACTCAAAAAGTGCAGTAGAGGTTCGTGTGCTCCATGGAGACCCGCCAATGATCCAGGACCCAAGCCTATATCAGAGAGATCCGTTCGTTGACTTAGTTGGCCTATGACCCGAAGAAGGACAAGGAAGCTCAAATTAGATCTTGAAAACCTTGTTCAAAGGAGTGCTACAAAAGCCTAGCTAATTACGGACACCAACGCCCTTGAAAAGAATATAAGGAAGGTTAAAAGCGTCACTTTACTCTCCATCACAGGGGAAATGGCGCCTACTAATCAATCCAGCTGAAGGAAAGGGCATTTCTTGAAGTTCCTGATTTTCTTGAAAATCTTGAATTTCACGGTTTACTGAATCTTGAAGGGTCTTGAAAATCTTGAAGAATCTTGAAGTTCTTCATTTTTGACATTCTGAAATGATTCCGGGAGATTCCAGAACCTCCCTACATCATTTCCACCATGCGCCATCTTATTTGGGCTGAAACCCACCTTGAAGTCCATCTCACAATTTCGGCCAGCCAAGCCCACAAGAAGCAGCCCACACGCCACTTGGAAGCTTAGGTAGGGGAAGGATTAGGTTTTGTGCATGTTCCCTATTTTTCCCCAAAGTTTGTTACAAGTTGGTTAGGTTGTTACAAGTTTGTTACAACTTGATTAGCTTGATAGTTTCCAAAAAGGGATCCCTTCTTAATCTCCCTTTTTGGATAGGATTTATATTATTTTCCTACCTATTTTATTTGTTAATTTCGTCCAATGCCATTCCAAGTGGCAGAAGAATTCAGCAACTACCAAAACTTAGTTCCTTTAGGTTTCGGCTTTGTAAGAAATCAATCTCTTGATTGGTTTCCAATTTTAATTCTTTTCCTAGTATAATTAGGTTAGAATTTCGTTCACCCCTTTCCATAAAGGTGCCTTAATTCATCCACCATTGTCCTTGTTCATTTAGAACTTTGTTTGTAAGGAAAATCCAATTCTGATTGGTTTCCACTTTTGCTGCTTTCAGTTATTCTTTTCCTATTGTAATTTGGACACCCCCGTACCTATAAATAGGGGTGCCAACCACGAAATTAGATAGTTGATTAAATGATTTAAGTTATAGTTTTATGCTTCTTTAATCACTCACCTTATTTTGGGCTTATGTAATTTGCATGTTTGTTAATTGCTAAAAGCTACAGAAACTATAGGCTAATAGATAATTGCTCTGTCTATTGCTAAGCTTTGTTTTGATTCATTATTCTCCACTTGGTTTGAATTGCATGTTTAATTTACTTTGTAAGTTAGTAGTCTGCCAAATCCAAGGGTAAGGATTCTAGAAGTTAAGAGCTGCATCTTGCATTTAGACTTATCTTGACACTTTCCGTATCGAGTTCTTGGTTTCCACGGCGTTGGGGATCAGGAGTTCACATCAATTGGTATTAAAGCCAAGGCTGTTTGCTTGACAGGAGGAGATTGGAGTAACACAATCAACTCATCAGGTGTTTTCTGTTCCCTTAATCTACTTTGATTACTGATTTTGTGGAAAAGAACGCTCCTTTTTGAGAAAAAATTTTCTTTTTCTTAAATAAACTATTTTGATTTTGACCATACTGTTTTTGCAAATTAAAATCAAAATTTTTGCTTGAAAAAGAAAGGGAAAATCAAAAAGAAGATTTTAAAATCGGTTTCTTGAAATTTTTGGGAAAATCGGTTTTAGGGTTTCTAAAGCTAGGGTTTTTGTGGCTGTTTTTGCTCAAACTGGGCACTTTTTTTGCAATTGCTTTTGTGAATCCAATTAGTGCTGTTTTTGGTAACAATTAAAGGATAACTAACACTTTTTGTTGCTGAAATTGCTCTTTAATTTGGACTGTTTTGCTCGCCTCTCCCTATTTGCAAATTGTGTTAATTTGGTGAACTTTGGCAGTGGATGTTAAGCCACTCACCTTGTTTTTGCCATTTGTGATACATATGCACGTATTTTGATACTTTGTTTTGAATTCTTGAAAATATATTGAATTCTTGAAATTGTATCGTTGTGCTGCCTAAAGTTATAAAATCGCATATCTGGTTTGAGAGGTGATAAAATTGCAATTTTTGGTATCTTTGCGGCAATTGTTTCAAGGATTGATTTCTCCATGGTTTAAAGTGTGCCTGCAAAGTTGATAGTGTTCGTTCATTGACACTACTCCCCACAGCAGTACGCTCCAAAGCCAAAGAGGTTTCTTTTCTTTATTGGGAATCCTCTTCTCTGTCATTGTGCTTGCAAAGTTGATAGTGTTTGTTTTCACCACTACTCCCCACAGCACCACAGTGACATCAGGGGAATTTTTCCACCACAGGAGTTAAAATTTTTTTTTTCGAACACTTGAATAATTGGTTGGAATTGGTTTCTTGATTACCCGCTAGGTAGGGTGATGAGCCCATCCCCAACCCATCGATAAGTCCAAGCAGAGAGGATCTACAAGTTGAGGCAGGGGACTCGAGAAAGGAAGCAGAGCCTGTTCGTGTGCTACATCGAGGCCCAGCTATGCTCCAGGACCCGAGCCCATACCGGAGAGATCCATTGGTAGATATCATTGGGCCAATGACACGCAGAAGGACAAGGAAACTTAAAGCCGACCTTGAGAACCTAGTCCAAGAGTGTTCCCGGCAATCCCAGATGGCATTCGAAGCACAAACCCCTGAAGATAAAGCCCAGAATAGTCAGAAGGGTAAAATGGTCATTTTACTCACCATTTCCGAAAAGGGGTCTAAATTGAAGAATCATGAAGAAATGAAGAGTTTGTAAAATTTGAGTTTCAGAAATGATTCCAGAAGCTTCCTACACTTTTCACAGACACGCTATTGAGTTTTGGGCCGAATTCCCTTGCAATCCACCTTCATAAATTCGGCCAGCCCAGACCAAGAGAAGTAGAGGAAATTCCGAAATTGGGAAGCCCAATTGAGAAGCCCAATCCGAAATTGTGAAGGGTTTTAATTAAGGAGTTAGTTTGAGTTTACAACTTAAGTTAATTCTAGTAGTAGTTTTCAATGAGAGTTCCTACTTAAACTCTTGTTGTATTTTAATTTTACTTCTTATTCTTCTTATTTTTAAGATAATTTTCGGCTGAAATTATCCAATAATTCACCCGAATTATTATCTCTTAACAAACCTAGTTCCTTTAGGTTTGTTTCTTTTCAAGAGATCAATCTCTCGATTGATTTCTACTTCTTAGTTTTGATTCATTTCTACACTACAAGAAAAGTGACCTATTGCGACATAGAAAATGTGTCGCTAAAAGTCTATTTAGTGTCGCGAATACTAATTTACGACACATTATGCGTCTCTTGTTATTGAGTCGCAAAAGGTGGTGTAGGAAATTTGTGGCGCTTTTTTTTCACTTGTGCCGCAAATGTATTGCACTTTTTGCATCACTAAATTAATTGTCGCTTAAAAGTCACGACACATTATGCGTCAATTGTCCTAGTGACGCACACTAATTTACGACCTTTATTTGGGGCATTAAAATGAGTGTCGCAAGCTTATTTGCGACAAATGTGGCGTCACATTTAAAACGCCAAAGGGTATTCGCGACATGCAAATTTCCTCGCTAAAAGTCAATTTTGTGTAGCAAATACTAATTCGGTACACATTATGCGTCTCTAGTTATTGAGTCGCAAAAGGTGGTGTAGCAAATTTGTAGCATTTTTTTCACTTGCGCTGCAAATGTATGGCACTTTTGCATCACTAAATTAATTGTCGGTTAAAATTTGCGACACACTATCATTCATTTGTGTTAGTGACGCACCCGAATTTACGACACTGATTTGTGTCATTAAAATGACTGTTGCAAGATTATTTGCTACAAATATGGCGTCACATTTGAAACGTCAAAGGGTATTTGCGACATGTAATTTGTGTTGCATACACAAATTAGAGACACAATTTTGCAACAAACTTAATCGTGTCATAGCCTTTTTCTGGCATTTTTTTTCACTAGTTGTGCCACAAAAGATATGACATTTTTGCATCACTTAATTACTGTCGCATAAATCTTGCGACCCATTACGTCTCATTAGTTGCACTGACGCGTTATTAATATTAATTTGTGTCATTACGGTTAATGTCACATTTATTTGCTACACGTGCCATCATTATTTGAAATGTCATATTGTTATTTTGTGAAATAATATCTTATCTGTAAAATTTATGTCACATAATAATTGACAACACAATTTACGTCATTAATTTTTTCTGTTGCATAAACTTTGTCAACACAAAAGCATTAATAGAGTAAATAATTCACTATTTGTATTTATAAGATAACTAGAATATTATTCAAAATATAAAATTAGATAGTTGCTAAATGTCAAAGTGGGAATATTATAATTTAAATTCATCACTCAAAATATATAAATAAAATTTA
>VMRK01000220.1:0-34136 GCA_016801395.1 Leptodermis oblonga
TTGAAGTTGGGGGCGTTGCAATTCCTTTTTCACATCGAAAAATTTAAACACAAAAAAAGGATAAAAAATAGCTAATAGAAAGTTGTATTGATGAAAACTCAGCAATAGAAACAAAAGCCATAATTGATAGAAGATTGAAAAGTTGAGAATATATGGTACCATATATTAATAAGTATCAAGTTGTCCAACACCCTGATGTCATTTATAATAAGGAAATTAATAGGCCTTCTTATTCAAATTTTAAGTGTTTAGATTAATAAACATGATTAGTTCTAATATTTGAGTTGAAACAAGAATTTGAATTCTCATTGAAGGCACAAACACAGGATCCACAAACATGAAATTTGCAAAAAAGAAAGGGCAAACGACAGTTACCCTCTTATGGTTTGCACTGGGTGACAGTTATCTCCCTCTGTTTTCAAAATACCGCGTTACCTCTTATGGTAATGGACTCAAATTTCAATTGGATGGAATTCTTAAACACTAACAACTTCGTTATATTGAATGCTTATAAACAGGATTTTACTTACGGGTAAATACTACATCACTAATTTACTCCGAAACTAACCTTTGTGGCATTGTTTTTTCAGCCGCCTACTAAAGATGTAGAACGTTAAAGAATGCAACAACATGTAATTGGAGATTATCTGAAGAACAGAGGATGAATAGAGGATGGACGCTGCTAGTGGTCAGATCTTGATTAGTCACCCAACTTGTACTGCTACACGTTCGTGTTTTGTTTGTTTTTTTTTTTTTTTTTTTTGCTTTTTGCAAGTTTGCTACTACATTTATTTTGTATTTTTCAATAGAACCAAGTATGGAGGCATATACGAATTTCTAACACATTTAAGGGAAGAACTCTGTGGAGAAATTTTTTAAAAAATTGATGCAGGAAATTTTTTTAGAATAAATGTAGTACCCACCGATAGAATGAAAGTACATTTGGATCTCTAATTCATGGAATTTAACCCAGGATTAAGTGATGTCCTTGGCTGATGTTTGATATATTGTAATTTTTTGTTTCACTAAATTGAACCATAACCATGAAAAAAATGACAAGCATTTAAATTTGTTTTTCAAATCTTAAGGAATATATTTTTGCCATAGGCTTCCAGAGGACTACATTGCTCATATGATCAATTCTACGTCTAGAAACAAATAGAAGTTAATGGATTGACCTGTATAGGAGTTTGAATTATCCTTTAGTGCTAAACAAATGGAATTCTAATGGTGGTGATCCGTGTGGAGAATCCTGGAAAGGCATTATTTGAACTGATTAAAGAGTCACAGAGTAATTACTTAACCTTATGTTTCCTTTATATTATTATTTTTGGTGGCCACAAATAATTGGTTATCCCAACTATGGTTTTGAACTTTCACTTCACTCTCATCAGAGATTTATCAAAGCTTGGAATATCTAATTCCCTGGGTTATCAGCTAGATAAATTCACATCTTTGACGAAGTTGTGAGTTGAGTCCCTTTTTTATCACCTTCGTTTTCTTTCACTTTAACCTTCTAAATCGGGCTTCTCATATAGACTATAGTGGCTTGAAATATTTTGAAGAATTCAGTCGTATTGCTCGTTAGGGAAAAATTGATGGCTGAAATAAGAGAAAATGAACTATTTTTTTTCGAAGAAGAATCTTTAATTTTTTGTAAGAAATCAAATTCTAAACTAGCCATTTTTATTTTTATTTTTATTTTTGAATGTTTGAAGCCTTTCGATCTATCCTTCTATGAAAGCCATTAAATAAAAAATTTTAAGGTTAACATTGCTGCAGGATTATAGTGCCTACTTGATATATTATTTTCAAACATATTTACATTTTGAAAATTTGAGAATTCAGATTTATATTCAAAAAGGAGGTCATTGATGCCCAATTTTATAGCTAAATTTAAACTCCTATTTAAGGAGATATTTAACAGAATAATAAATAAATAAATAAAGAATAGGGAAGAGGTAGAAGACCTAATACCCTTGGCGGAAATTTAGGCCACTTGTGAAGGAAATCATATTTTCTATCTATCGAACCCATATATTTCTTGTCCACCCTCTCACAATGAAGAGTAAAACTCACGTGTTACATCATAAAGTCTACCTCCTTATTGTGGAAATGTATAGTATCTACAATGGGGACACTGGGGGCACGTGGCCCTATCACCCCTCTTATATATAGTAACTTTTTTCTATGAATTTAATAAATTAGTATTACATGTATCCACTATTTCTTTTAAATATAGAACCAATAAATTATAAATTTATCAAAATAACCGTTTTTTATGTATTATATTTATTTTTTCTACATTTTGTTACTAAATTAAATTGCATTCGTTAGTGTAAAATGTCAAGAATTAAAAATTGTATTTTTTTTTGGTTTATTTCTTATTATTTATGGTTTTTTAAAATAAGTTTAACTCTATTATAAAATGAAAATTTTTTTTTCTCATGCAATATATATTGTAGTTGTGCACCCACTAAATATAATCTAGATAGAGAAAAACCTTCCGTAAGTCATGCTGGGTGTGGATCGAAATTTTCAGCGATGGAAGCTTGAAGTACATTAAATTGTGGTGTTTTATTTTATTTTTCAATTGCTTATTATTTTAACAAATTGATCTCATTGCCCTCACTTGATTGAGTTGATTCAATGGTTTGAGAAAATGAAAGCTCGATTTTTAAACATTTTAATAACATACTGCTTTGACAGGGAGTAATACAGTTTAATCAAAACAAAGATGATAGAAGTTTGTCTGTGACGGACTGGACGTTAGACCGCTCACGTGTTGATTTTAGTCCAAAAACTATTGTTCATATGTTATCAAAATACGTGCGTTTTAGTCTTTAATTTATCACGTATTAAATTTAACCTTTGATGTATCGAGGTTATGAGCTTTATTAGCTTCTAATATAATATCACGTAATGAATTTAGTCTCTGATCATATATTGAGTTAAGCCTCTAATTTATTGCTTTTAGCTGTTGAGATGTATTGCCATTATGTTAAAACAAAAAGTATTGCTTGTAGTGCACATATCGATTTTATAGGCAGATGTATAGTATATAGTAAAGAAAACACGTATATTAATTTTAGCCCTTAATATAATGTTTATCAATGAAAACACGTGATCGATTTCAGGGAGAAAAGAATCACCGTCGGACCGTCAAGCGGTTTGATAGGAGACTATCAAAATGACAAATTCATCTTCCCCATCCTGAAAACAATATATTAGTAAAAAAAACCGCCAACCAAGAACAAAACATAGTAATAAAAATGATAATGATTAACTAGCTCACTACATTAAAATTTCAATTTGAAAAACCTAATTAAAAAAAATTTACGAGATACATTTTAACATATTAAAATTTCTACTATATTAACTGTGAAAGACCGAAATTATCTAAATTGATAAAAAGAGAGGAAAAAAATCCAAAGTTATCACGCGTATGTATTCACAAAAAAATATTGGATTAAAATTTCTACTCTCTCTCTCTCTCTCTTTTTTCCCAAAAAATTCACAAAGAAGAAAAGAGAATTACTTCTATATCAAAACTGACTATATGGTTACTGAATTTACTCTTTGGTGGGGGCGTGAAAATAGTCGCTGAATTGAGTTAGATTGTGATTCTAACTGGCTAATTTTTAGTATATGAATCAATATTCTTCTTTTATTAAATTTTTTATATGGAAATTTTGTTAATGTGTCCAACTTTTATTGGTGTGTTGTCCAACTTTTATTGGAGAGATGTAGCACATCATACTACTTATGGTTGCGTGAAATAAATTATCGGCAAAATGAATAAATACTTCTTTTCGGAACATAAAATAGTTAATTCACGGAACCATTCTTTTAGTAGATAATGGCATCTGATGCATTACTCATGCAAATTGTATAAACTGTTATATATTGAAAGAATGTTCCTTAACAGACTATAATTTTTTTTTTTCTTTTCTATTTTTACATATAAACGGAAACATATACTACAATAATGACTATTACTAAGTAGTAAACCAAAGTTGACTAGGATTTGTATTCCTATTATTAAGGTTTTGCATGACAGTTGCCAGATCCCCTTTTACTCGTAGTTTAATCCTTCCCCTAAAACAATAAACCTGCCTTATTTACTGGCGACAAAAAAAAAACATCAAATCAACCCCGAAAAACTGCCGAAAAAATTATTCCGTGCATATGTTGTACAACCTAGGATGGCAAATAATGCCTCATTATCTCGAGCTACCCAAAGAGATGCAAACTGAAATCATTGTGAAACTGCCGGTCAAATCTCTCCTCCGCTTCAAGTCTGTCTGTAAATACTGGCGTGAGATTTGATTGAAAGCCCGGAGTTTTCGAGGCGGCAACTTGATTATTCTAACGGTAACAGAAGAAGCGGCGAGAAAATATTCCTACAGATAATTGATCGTGTTCATCCGAATCCGGAGTGGGACATTCGTTGTTATTCTGCCGGAACAAGTTCATTCAAATATCTTAAAACCTTCCCTTCTTCCCACAACGGTTATGGTTTTAGAGTGTGCAGCGGCGATGGGTTGCTCCTTGTGCATCAGGACCTGGAACCATTTGAAAAGATGTGGTTGTGGAATCCCAGCATCAATAAAATCAGGGAGATTATTCACCCAGCTCCCTCCCCCGAAACTTTCACTCTGCTTTAGGATTTGGATACGATTCCAACATTCAAGATTACAAAATTATCATATTAGTCCAAAAATGTTACACGTATGAAACTCTGATCTACTCCCTGAAAAAATCTTCCTGGAGAACGATCCAGGGCTTTCCTCCTGACTCTTACAGAATCAAATGTTACCAAACAACGGTGTTCTTTCGGGGTTCCGTTCATTTTGTAGCTCTCCATCGTCGGGAGGACAGGCCTGGTTGGCGCAATGATTACGTGATATTGCGTGTTAATTTGGCTGGGGAGAGATTCGTGGATGAAATCCTATCAGTTCCGGTTTCGAAATCAAAAATAATATTGGTTGTGTCTTCAAAATTATTGAGGGGAGACTTAGTTTGCAATTTCAGACTTCCAATTTGGAGGATAATAACCACGAAGTTCGGAGGGTTGAGGTTTGGACAATGATGGAATATGGCAACAGCGACTCCTGGACTCAGATTTCCTCCTGTGTCTCATATTTGCGGCATCAGCCTACACAGGATGTTCCTGTAGCTGTGATGCAGAATGGTGATCTCTTGGTCCTGGACCTGGAAAACACCGAGCTGTTTTTACACGATAAGAGAAGAGATGTGAAGAGGAAGGTGCAACTGCCAGAAATAACGAATTCCAGAGCTATTCCTCACTTCCACACCATACATACTTATTCCGAGAGTCTGGTAACTCCCTAATGCTGGTGATTGTTCATATATTCCTATAATTATTTAAAGTACTTTTTATTTTTCATTGAAAGAGTCAAAAAAGAATTATAAGGTGTAATTTGAAACATGACTCGAGAACTAGACATAGAGTTTACAATTTCATACGCAGGAAGCTGATGATTAATGAAATTTCATTTACCATGCATGAAAGCTTTGGTACATTAATTTGATGTTATATATGGTTGTATGAAAGTATTACATATTGATTTGGGACACAAAAATAAAGCCCTTGGTTGCATATTAAGTTTATTAACCAATATGCCTGTTATATTTTTTTAAATATATCCTTTACCCATTTGACCAATAGTTAGCATTTTAAAATTATATAAAGATATTCATGCCCTTCCATTTTATGCTATATTTAATTTTGAAATGTATTTAAACAGTTTATATATGTTTTTAGAGAATGAAGTTTATTTTTTTCCATTTAAAAACATAATACTGCAGTTAAAAAAATGAAAACTAGTTATATCTTTATTAAAAATATTTCTTTTGTTTTTATTTTACAATAATGAGATTTTACATGGTATTTGAATTAAATATTAAATTTGGAAAAATGTAATTACATTGGAAAATATATATTTAAAATTTTAATAGATGAAAAATTTTAAATTTAAATTTAAAATTTAAAATATATTATATTAATGTAGTTGGAATTGGTAATGTATTTTCATTATTATTTCTTCAAAATGTATAAATATTACGTAGCATTTACATTGTTGGTTGATACAACTTTTTATTTTATATTTTGTTTGAACATATAAAAAACTATTCTTCTCAATTTGTAGGGTTCACGACTACAAAATAAGGTTTTAACACCAGTGTTTTATAGCTTTTAACACCTGTTTTTTGAATTTTTAAGCACCTATGATTGCTCTAGATGTTAACAACTCTGATATCCCACAAGTTTACTTTTGAAGCCCATTTGATAAAACAGACTAAATTTAATGGATTACGACATGAATCCATCATACACATAATCTATATAGGCTTAATTACATTAATTTTACCTATTGTACCTACGTATTATCATTACGATATCATAATTGATCACTTTCTGTTTCTAAATTAATTTGTTTACCCTTTGATAATTGGTTAAAGGACATCCTAAGACCATTCCAAGATTGAAAAATATAAAACTACTAAACTGTAATGAATGATATGACATGTATTTTTTCGTTTTACTAAATGAGTACGTAGTAGTGTTAATTTTAAAAGATTAACACTTATAATATTCAAGAGTAGCATTAAAAAAACTAATAAATTTTTGAAAAATGATATTTAAAAGTGCGACCCAAAAAGAGGAATAGTAATATGTACTCTTGAAAAATAGCACGAAGAAAGATTAATTAAGTTTAAAAAAAAAATGAAAGAAGTGAAAGTGCTACTCAAAAAAAAGAATAGCAGTGATATTATTGAAAAATACATGTGTTACTCTTAAATAATACTATTGCTCTTCAGAAATAGCAATAAGAAAAAAGAAAAAGATTTTTTTTTTTATTTTACTTTTCCTTCAAAAGTAGTAGTGATACTCAAGAAAAGTAACATGCTACGTACTTTTAGAGAAGTATAAGTTAAATTCTCTTGAAAGAGTATGAGATATCTTTTGAAGAGATAACTAATACTCCTTCAAGAACTAACTGATATCCAAAAATAAATAAAATCACATTGCTACATAGATGCGCTAGTGAATGACGCGACGTCGCATGTATTAACTGCATTTTATACATAAACTCGCTTCACCCAAATTTTCATAATTTATTTGGTGAGCAAATCTTGTCGTTTGAATCAATTATTAATAAGCAATTTAGTAATTTCAACCAATCTTCTAACAAACTGTCTTCATCCACCATATTTCAAATGTTACATTCATAATTGCGATATAAATAGTTACAGCGATAAATCAAAATATATACGAGATTTATTAGAGGTTACGCGCGATGTGCGTGCTTTGCTGACATACACATGTTACATCGTGCTTTGCTAACATACACATGTTACTTTTTAGTCAATATCTGTAACAGTTGCTCCTCGTAATCTACAATCCAAAGAATTATAGAAAGAAAAAATTTCAGTGACAACAAAACTAACCGAACATTAATCATACGCTCCACAGAATTAAAGGTGTATGTACTTTTTATAAAAAAGGAGTTTATTTGTATTTATGAAAATTTCGAAGTTGATTAGGTATATTAATTACCCTTTAAAAATTGGGCATAATTTCCTTTTTCAAATTTTTAAATCAAGTGCAGCGTGTGTTTGAATATAATATTGCAAAAGTAAAATCAATTAAAGGAAAACGTCACAAGATTAAATTAAGTGTTCAAGTTTTCATGGAATTTTTTCTATCTTACGAAATTAAACTTTTTTAGAGTGTAATTTAAACTCTTACCATTAGGAATTCAACTTTGTCTATCCTAATGTTAATATAGTACGTACATTTTTTTTTACTAGATTAGATCTACTAGTTTTATCATTTAAGTTTCCACAATAAAAGCTTAAGTTAAATTTTATTACTTTAATTTTTCTTATGGAAATAAGCCGTACGTGCTTAATTAATTAAGAAGTTTAAATTTTTATTATCAAGCTGAAAGTTATTAATAATAAATAAATAAATAAAATAAAAATGGAAGGAGTACGTATTGATTGGGCAAATTAATGGGAAGCTAGCCTAAAAACCAAGTATGTTCCATTCTGCTCCATTTCATTAAAATAGTTTTATGAATCACAAATTAAAACTAGGTGTACTTACAAGTTAGAAGCATGAAATTAATGGAAAAAGCAATCAGTAGCCACAGGGAACCACCAAAGCCTCGGAATAAGTATGTATGCCACGTAAATAAATAGTAGCTTTGGAACCCGTTTTCTTATCCTGTAAAGAAAACTCATCGTTTTTCTCCACGACCAAGAGATCACCATTCTGCAAAACAGCTACAGGACCCTGAAAGTCCTCATCAGGGACGTCGGATATAACCCGAGTCCATGAGTCGCTGTTGCCATATTCCATCATTGTCCAAACCTCAAACCCTCGGGTTATGTGGCCATCACCCTCTCGATCCCTACTTTTTAATTGCAAACTAAGCCTACCCTCCAAAATCTTGAAGACACAATTTTGTTGTAATCTACTCGACTGCGAAAATAAAGCAACAGGGGTTGATAGGATTTCATCCACGAATCTCTCTTCGGCCAAATTAACACGCAATATCACGAAATTTTGCTCGCCACACCGGCCAGCTAGAAAATGAACAGAACCCCGATAGAACACCGTTGTTTGGCCAATATATTTCATAGCGTAAGGAAAGTCTGGAATCGTTCTCCAGGATTCCATGTTGAAGATCAGGGGTCGTGAAACGCGACCGCTGATGAGAATTTTGACAATTTTGTAATCTTGAGTGTTGGAATCGTATCCAAATCCTAAAGCAACAATGTGACAATGAGGACTGAGAGGACGAGCCGCTGGAATTTCCCTGATTTTATTGGTTCTGGGATTCAACAAGAACATAGTATCACATCGTTTTGGATGCACAAGAACCAATCCATCGCTGCTGGAGACACTAAAATCTGGATATTGAGATGAACAATGGGCAAATCTTTCAAGATATCTGATTAATGAAGGACTTTCTTCTGCAGAATAACAACGAATGTTATAATTCCACTTCCAATTCGAATCCGATTTCGAATCCTTGGGAAGTACTTGGAGGAATACTTTCTCCCGAAGTTGAATGATATCACGCCAGTATTTACACACAGATTTGAAGCGGAGGAGGGATCTCAGAGGCAGTTTTTCAAGAATTTCTGCTACCATCTCTTTCGGTAGCTCAAGATTTTGCAAATTATGAGGCATTATTGCGGTATCCATTCCAGTTTTTTGATGCTCCTTATTTTGTTAGGCCGGGGAATGTGTATATATATTTTTGGCAGACTAAAACCAAATAGGAAAGGATTTGGAAACTAAGATTGAAAACCTACGAATTAACACCACACCGCCAGTTTTAAACAAGGAAAAGAAAATAACTAATCCGAGCTAGTAAACTTTCCTTATTTTACAAATTTACAAGTATGGAATAGATGACAACGTGTCATGATCTTGGGTTTAATTGTAAAATTCAATAATAGTGAGGAACTATTGTAAATTGCTTTAGTTGATAGCAATTAGACAATTTGGGTAAAGGCGACAGAGAAGACATCTGAATTGTAATAGGAATTTCCGAATTCTTCTTTCCTTTTTGAACTATGCATGATTGATTCTTAATCATTAATTCATTTCTCATTATTTATTTCCTTTTTGAACTATACATGATTGATTTCTAATAACTAATCTATTCCTTTTTAATTATTTTCTTTTTGGATTATGCATTATTAATTTTAAATCATTAATTTATTTCTCATATATTTGTTATCTCTTTTATTAGTTATGCATAAACTCGAATGAACCAATTAAGTAATGAAGTCTACTAGAATTAACTTATAATCAGCATGCATTCTTTGAAAAAACGAGGAAAAATCAGTAATAAGTGGAGGCGCAACGTTCAGTTTTGTCCAAAAAATTATTTTTCGGACTCCATAAAACTACCTAACATGAGTTATTCTCAAACAATGTTAGGAAATTTTGTCACATGTCCCGAGTAAGAAGAAAAAATTATTTATATTTCATTTTTAGGCAAAATTATAGTGGAGTACAATCAGTATTTAAGAAAAGGGAAACCGTTATAAAAAGAGGACCGATTAGTACTAAGTTGGGGCACCAACACTCAATTTTGTAAAAAATTTATTATCTCGCTCCCGTAAAATGACCAAAACATGAGTTATTTTTGAAAAAGGTAAAGAAATTTTTTCACACATCCCGAGTAATAAGAAAAAATATTTATAGTTCATTTTTAGGCAATATTAGTATGGAGGGAAATCAATATTTAAGAAAATGGTAGCCTTTTAGAAACCGATGACCAATCAATACTAAATTGGATGCAAAGCTCAGTTTATCCAAAAGTTTATTTTCCAGCATGCGTAAAATTACCCAAACATGAGTTATTCTCGAAAAATGTTAGGAAAGTTTTTCACACGTGCCGGGTCGGAAAAAAAATATTTATAGTTCCTCTTTAGACAATATTAGTGTGGAGGGCACATTTTTAAGTAAATCCTTACCCGTAAATGATGTGGTCGATCGATTTTATTTGTGCTGTATTTGTCCTCTACCATATCTACAAGTAGTGTCAGCAAAAATTGTTTCGAAGAATTATGTGTGAAATTTAGTACTCTTTCGTCTCATCAAAGAATCCACTTTGTATTATTAAAAACAATAATATAAAGTGGATTTTTTGAATAGGACAAGAGAGTACAAACGATACTGTAATATTCAGTTATTTCTATCAAAACAAGAAGAATACGCACAAGCTTTTAACCTAGAAAGGCCAACTGTGAATAATTCAAAGCTTAATTCAATTAAAATTTTCACCATATTAATAATGACAAGTAAAATTTATGATTAACATAAAAATACGCATTATAGCATTTTTTTTATAACAACTTAACTATTACAAATGCTTTATTTATTTTTCAAATGGAAAAAGAGAAAGAAAGAAACTGTGAGTTTCGTCTGCAAGGTCATGCATGTAGAACTATCATATGTATAAATTCGTCTGCAAGGTCAAATACAAACTTTTAAATCTTGTGAGTAAAAAGGATTTAATTACCTAAAAGAGTGACCGATTAAAAAATAACGGGGTAAAAATCATTAAATTACCTCCCACGAAATTTCATATACTTCCACTACTACAAAACGGAGCTTTAATGGCGGTTATAAAGGGCTTTTAACGGCGGGGTTTAGCATTTTTGAACCGCCATCTATCTGGCAGCCGTTGTAAGTTAGCGGACTTTAACCCGCCGTGGAAAGGGTAAACTTTCCACACGCGGTTCAAGGTTGGACCGCCGTGGAAAGGTTACACTTTCCACGGCGGTTCAAGGTTGGACCGCCGTGGAAAGGTTACCTTTCCACGGCGGTCCAAACTTGAACCGCCGTGGAAAGTTTACCCTTTCAACCGCCATTGAAGTTACGCTTTCAACGGCGGATCAATGTTGAACCGCCGTTGAATAGACGACCCGGTTAATTAAAGTTCAAAATTTTTGAACGTTCTTTTCCTCCCTCATTCTCTTCCTCTCCACTCCCATTTTTTCCCCTGCATTTCCCCTGTTTCCCGAACCCGCTGACAAGTAATTTATAAATAGTTAAATATAAAATAAAAACAAAATGAACTGCGTATAGATTTCCCTGGAAATTTTACCAAGTACTACTCCTTGAAGAAAAATAATAATATAATACAAGAAACATTTATTCATAAATGAAAAACAAGGAAATCTATTTTCCGGAAAATTTGACAAAGTCTCCCCTATAAATGTAACGTACTCCCTGTAAATTCGATGCACATATACTTCAATACTTCACTAAAATTCCAACTATTTCGAATAATACGGAATTCAGCTTCAAATCACTTCAGACAGAATCTCCTCTGCTTGTTTTTTAATGGAACACAAGTGCAATTTAAGATCAGCACATAAGTTTCACACAATTTCAAAAAATAACATATTCATTTATAAACAGTTCCGCATATGAAATCCCTGGAAATTTTGTCCCTTGATTGCGCGGCTTCATCCGAGGTGTGACCTGTTTCAATCCCACAGTACGAAGGATAAAAATAAATGTTGTTAAAAATTTATTGAATCCTCTCTTCATTAAAATCAAAGAAACATATACAAATACACAAACACACATACACACCCACGGGAATTGAAGTTTAATAAAAACAAACAATATACCTGAAAATGATTATTAACTTATTCTCTTTCTCTTAAGGGACACTTGATCCTCGAACCATAATCCTTCGCTGTGGTCATCACGAAGTATGTATTTATCAAGTTCCCTATCTTCCTCATCTGCTCTCGGTTGATAGGACTTGTCGTGGGTCTACCAAATACAGTAAAAATACTGCTTAAAACCTGCAATTAAAATGCTAATAAAATATAGCACAGTAGTAGACAGGGTCGATCCACAGAGACGGAAATTTCATTCAAATTCCAATTAACGTGCAAATAAAACCAAACTATGACTAGTAGTCACCTTTGTGTCTCTTAAGAGACCTTAGAGTTGTCACTTAAATTTAGCAAAATAATAACTAAACTAATAATTAAATAAAAGACTTAAACAATTATCAATTAATGAGAGAAAATTCCAGTATTATGTAAATCCACCTTAATCTCATGCATGCAATCATAAACCTCTTAACTTGTCTAATTATTTATGCCGTTTCAGTTATAGTATTACCGCGAGTCCCCGCAAATAATTCCAATTCTTCCATAGATTTTCGATAATCCCCCGCGAGTCCCCACAAAGGAATTATTCCCTAACTACGTTAACTAACAGACCGCGAGTCCCCGCAAACCTTATTAATTAACAAATAGAAGCATTAAGACTAGAAGAACCCGAAACTAATAATTCCTACTGACGATGCATTAGAAATTATTACCCAATTAATCCTGTACTACTCGGCCGCCGGTAGTTGTGTCACTCACTAACTCTACCAGATTAAACTAAGTTGATCAGGCTTAATAAAATCTTAGTATTAGACATATAAACACAGGCAATTTAGAAACATAATTCATTAGACCTTAGATTAATTCCTGGGTTTCATACATGCATGGATTATGGCTTCTTACATAATACCAGAACTAATAAATAGCTACTCTGATAAAACACGAAACACATAATTATAAAAGAAGACATTAAAAGAGAAAAGAGAATACTGCACACTGGAAATCAAGAAATCGCGATCTGGTACCCGGCGGTTTGGCCAAACGGTAGACTGCCTGTCGGGAAAATCCAAAACTGCGATCGGAACAGAACAAAACAGAACAGAACAGAGGAGAAACAGAGGAAAAATAGACTGCGATAATCTGTATCCAGAGCGAAAAATATTTGTAGACTAAGAAACTAAAATTTATCTAATGAAACTTCTATAAGAGCTTGTCTCTCTAAAAATAATAAGTTCCTGCGTGATTCTCCCCCTTTATAAGAATAAGGTCCCTATATAATATGGATAGAAACCTATAAAAAAAAAGAAATAAAAGTCATCTCCTAATTTAATAAGGAAACTAATCACTCAGCTACTTGGAATTGGAAAAGAGATCTCTTGCAAATTGGATTTCCTCTTTCTTTTGCTGCACACGGATTTAATTACTTCTGTTTCCTTATGGTTTTCAGATTGTCTTGACCAGCAAATCAGTTTCCTTTCCATATGTATGTGATCTGGTCTTCTTTGACCAAGAATGAATTGGATTTGATTCCAATTGAGTTTAGACGGCGGCCCACCAAGGATTCCAATTGGAATTGTAATTGACCCACAATTCCAATTGGATTTAAACTTCTACAGCACGCATCCACTACCCTTTTTGTCTTTGCTTTGGTTTTTTTTTGCTTCTTTCTTAAAATCATGCGCAGCTTCCTTGTGGGTTTTCTCCTCTTTTAGCCCACAAATAGTGTGGGCTTTTCAGGTGTGATTCATCTGCTCAAATTCTTTTACTTTTTTGCACACTCTTTTCTTCTTAGGCCCGATCTCTAAAACTGTAAATAAACATTAAAACCTTGGGCAAAAGCCCGTGAGAACCGCCATAACAAGTCCTAAAATAAAACACCTAAAATGTGCAGATCAAATATCCCCACACTTGAATGACGCTTGCCCTCAAGCGTGAAGTGAAGAACTAGAGCATACCATAGATTCAGCAAATGCATTTATACTTTAATTGCTTCAGACAGAGACAACACAGACACAAAACAAAACAAAACAAAACACAAGACTCTTTGGACTGACTCGAAAATGAGACTCAAAACAAGACTCACAAATCTGCCTTTTCTCTTTTCTAGAACTTACTTCACACCACAAAATCAGCACTTCAATTCATATGCATGTGTTCTATTTACTTCACAAAACAATCCTTCCATTAGCTAAATCCAAAAACATGCAATATTTCCCAAAACAGCACTCTTTGGTCAGTAATGCACACAATCTCACATTTTTCAGAAAAAAATCAGGATAAAAATAAATCCTAATCTAGCCAGAATCATACATGCTTGATAGTCGACCATCGCCACAGTATAGAAGGAATAGATACACAGCAGTTAAGAAACAACCTTCTAATTAAGGGACGCAATGTAAGGCTTGGGTTCGAACCTTTGGACAGATCCTAAGGGTTCTAGGCTACCTATAAAAAAATTCAAACCCAGTGTGTTCTCAAAAATTAAACTTCAGTTGCTGTACCTTTCTTCAAAATCCTTCATAGCCTCCTTTTGTTTGGGCAAACTGGCGCCTGTTTCATTAAGCATTTTTGCACTTTTGTGCGGACTATGGCTCACAAATTCAGCACTTTAAATTTCTACCCAGCTCATCATATATCACAATTTCAGCACATTGCAGAATTTCAAAACATCAACAACTTTTTCATTCTTTATCTCTTTTTTTGCTTTATTTTCATTCTTTCTTTTTCTGCTTTCCATGAGCTTTTTAACATTGGGCATACATATACATTGCCAAATAATCCACACATATTGTTTAAACATTGCACCACTTGATTTCATTCAGAATTCAGCAACTCAACACACTAGGGGGGTAGAAAGGATTTATCACAAAAAATTGGCCTTGGCTTATTTACTGACTAGAAAAAAAATGTTGTATACAAGGCTTCAACTTGGCTTCTAGGGATATAACAAGGTAGGTTAAGAAAGCAAGCCAAAAGTGGTTAATCCTAAGAAGGTTCTCCATCATCCCGCCATATACTATTCATACCATCTTGACAGTCTGACAGGCAAGCAAATGATTCTCCCTGAACAATTCAGCATTTAGGCTCAGTACAATGGCTTAAGAAAAAGGAAAACATGCATATTTTCATATTTAACTAATTCAGGACTTCTCAGATTAATTTTTCAAAACTACAACATGCATACTTCATGTCACACTTCATCTATGATGCATATTTCAGGTCCAAATCAGATTAAAGGCAGCGACACTTGACTCACAAACAAGACAAAAACAAAAATTTTAGGACAAATGTCCCTACATCCCAACACTTAGACAATTGCTTGTCCCCAAGCAAACACAATGAAACACAGAGGATACTCAACAACAATTCAGAAAAACATTAATCAGCCCTGCAAACATCCCCACACTTAAAGAAAGCTTGTCCTCAAGCGCAAAGAAAAGAACAAAAACGCAGGGCTAAACACAGACAAAAAAAAAACCTAGAGAAAATTAAAACACAAGACAGCCTACAATACAAAGAAAAAAAAAAAAACTTACCTGAGAGCCTATTGAGGAGGTTGCAAATGCTGCGGAGGAAGGTGGGTGGAGCAGAAAAAAAAATTAGTGGGGTGGTGGCTGAAAACAGAGCAAAGAAGAAGAAGGAATTCGTGGGTATGTTGCAGATCAAATTGGGTTAATGAGGTGGGTGGGTGGGTGGGTAATTGGGTTAAAGGGTGGGTAATTGGGTTGGGTTTTGGGGCGGCTAATGGGTTAATTGAATCAGGAATGGGTACTGGAGATGGTGAATTGGTGAAATGCTTACATGTTGCAATTAGGTCCCTAGAGTTTCACGATTATGCAATTTGGCCCCTTAATTTGTTACTAGTGTGGCTCCGAAAGTCAAGAATTACAGCTCCAGTCCCTGAACTTCGTAAAGCTGCACATTTGTACCCCTGAAATTACCGAATCAATGCTGGAAGTGCAGAAAATTGCACCATTGGCCCTTGGACTTCCTCAATGTGTGATTGTGGCCCCAAAATTCGTACTGAGCCCTCCTGGCCTCAAAATTGCTCCTCCATTCCTTGTAAGAAAAAACAATTAAATTGTGAAAAGACGAAAAGAAATAAATAAAAGAAATAAAAAAATAAATACATAAAAATAAGCAAATAACGTTTTTTTTTTTTTTGAGCAGTAAATTAAAATAAAATAAAATACAAAGAAACTAGGTTGCCTCCTAGTAGGGCTTTTCTTTAACGTCTTGGCCAGACGCAACTTCAGCTCTTGTTAATGATTAGGACAGTTCCGCAGTGAAACTTGTTCCACTGTTCGGATATGGCCAGAATCTTTGAAATACTGCATGTCTTGCACTCGCACTACTCCATTTGGGCAATCAGACCCCTCGCCCAGTAGCTTCACTTTATCAACTTTTATGGGGGTGCTAAGCCATGTCTTTGCATTGTTTCTTTTTCGCACCTTGGCTTTGACACACCCTCTTGTAGGATTTCGGTCCTTCTGATAACCTGGAGGTTCCTCCAAGTCAAGTGTTAGGACTTTTTCTTGGCTCCTATTTTGGCTCTTGGAATTAATCAATCCCTGAGGGAGAATCTTCTCCTTCTTGTCCTGCAAAAAATTAGTCTCAAGAGATTCTTGGACAAGAGGGTTATTCAACTCAATATTATTCACATTCATAACTTCTTCTGGATTATTCATGGTATTATCGATACTAAAAGTATGTTTTTGACCACAATGATCCAAACGGATAGAGCCATTATACACATCAATCACTGCCTTAGAAGTTTTTAAAAATGGGCGACCCAACAATACACCAGCAGATTCTTTGGCAGGATCATTATGCATCTTAATAACATAAAAGTCAGCAGGATAAACAAAGGAATTCACACGCACCAAAACATTCTCAAGTACACCTTCAGGGTGCACACATGATCTATCTGCTAGTTGTATTACTATCTTTGTATCCACCAACTTAACACCAGATAAAGTCTCATAAATTGACAACGGCATAACATTAATGGCAGCACCAAGGTCACACATAGCATGCTTTATTTTCTTATTTCCAATGATGCAAGGTAAAGAGAACATACCTGGATCCTTGCATTTGGGAGGGAGCTTTTTCTGAATTACTGCCGAGACATTCTCTCCTAACACCACCTTGCTCGCCCCTCTTGGCTTCCCTGCCATGAATTCCTTCAGAAACTTTCCAACTGGGGGAAGCTTAATTGCCTTTAGGAATGGAAGGTTGACCTCCATCTTTTCGAAAACCTCCAAGTAGTCAATCGGGTCCTCTGTTATTTTCCTTGCCTTGGGCCGTAAGCTATTTGGGAATGGCGGCATAGGTTTATACACATCCTTGCTCACTGTAACTGGGGCAGGGCTCTTCTCAGGTTCAGATTTAGATTTGATAATGATTGGCTCCTCAGGTTCAGGTTGCTCTGATTTTTCAGCTTCTGGATCACCCGTCGGTTTGGGCAAACGGCCCCCTGCTGACTGCGATTTTTGCACAGCTGGTTCCAGTACTTCTGCTCTTTTTATTGTACTTACATTCTCCCCGGGCAAAACCTGGACTTGAGCGAGCAGTTTACCATAGTCACCTTTTATCTCCTTGAGAGAAACGACTAACTGTGACATCATGTTGGCTAAGCAATCAATATTGGTCCTTTGTTCTTTCTGTTGTCCAACAAGTTCACCAATTACATCCTCTATTGATTTGCCACCCTTTTGTTGTTGATTAGCATTCTGATTCTGAAAATACATCTGTTGGGGTGGCCTATAAGTTGCCCCTTGATTCTGCAATCTAGATACTGAATTTCCAACTCTGGTTCAGTGACTATGGTTGGTTTGGGCAAATCTTCCCCTGCAGGTGGTAATTTTTGCACAGCTGGTTCTCGTTCCTTTATTCTCAGACTTATTGCACTTATATTCTCCACACGCGAACCTGCACTTGAGAGGGTAAATGACCTTGGTTCCCTCTTAGTTCTTGCATCGAAGCGGATAACTGAGATAATACTCCCGCAATCCCATTTATGGCTGTTCGCTGCTCCTTCTGCTGTGCAAATAGCTCTATCATGGCTTCTTCTATTGGTCTGCCTCTCTTGGATTGTTCTGATTTGGATTGAAAAAATTCCTCTGATTCGGGGGCCTGTACATTGGTCCATTACTCCGATTATTGCTCCCCATATTTGGATGTGAAGCTTGTTGGTTGGGATTCCCCAAAATCTGACCAGGACTTGCTGATTTGCTTCTGAGGGAAAGGAACTTGAACTCCTTCTTCTGGATTTTTCCAACCAAATGCTGGATTGTCCTTCCATCCTGGATTGTATGTATTTGAGTATGGATCCTTCTTGGGTGCATTCCGCTGCCAATTCCCATTAGAATTATTATGCCAATTCCCTGCAGCATTAGATTGAGCAATTGTTTCTTCATGTGCAAGATTGCAGTTCTGCGCAAAGTGCCCCGGATTGCCACAGCATGCACACACCACTTCCTCTTTGTTACTACTGTTCGAGGTTGCAAGTTTCGCCACCAGTGCAGTCAATTTCTCCACATTGGCAGTTAGCTGATTTAATTTTTCCTCCCCTGAATCATCAATAAACCGAACTTCAGCCTGCCGTTTGGCCAAACGGGAGGGTTCCCCAAACTTGCTTCTTGACTGGATGGTGTCTTCAATCATCTTCCTGGCCTTGGCTACTGTATTATTCTGGAACGCCCCATTGCTAGATGAATCCATGTGATTTCGATCATTGGTACACATCCCATGGTAGAAGTATTGCAATAATTGAGCCTCTGAATACTTATGATTTGGGCAGGTCTCCACCAACTCATTAAACCTTATCCAGTAATTGCTAAGGGACTCGTCAACTTCTTGTTGAATGCTGCTGATCTCCTTCATAACCAAATTGGTTTTTGTTGGAGGAAAGTACTTCTTCAGGAATATCTCTTTCATTTGCTTCCAGGTGGTGATAGAGTTTGGTGGCAATGATGAAAACCACCTGTTTGCTGGGCCTGTCAGGACATATGGGAAGGCCACCAATTTCAGCTGATCGAGGGTGGCACTTGTGGGTAAGCGCCCCACCTTGCAATTCTTCACATATTCAGCAAGAAAGTTGTGTGGATCATCCCTAGCACCCCCATGAAATTTTGGGATGCCATTCAACCAACCGTTCTTCAATGGAAATCCGTTGGGTAATATTGGAGTTACTACTGCTGAAGCTCTATCATCTGCATCATGGCTGCACAAATCCTTCAGTGTGGGCTCTTCTTCTGGGCCCTCAACGCGCTCTCTGTCACCCATTGGTTCTGATTCAGAGTCAGAATGTAAAAACTCTGTTTCGGAGCTACCGGCCGTTTGGGCAAACGGTCGACTGACAGATTCTGTTTCTGCGAGTTTTCTTAATCGTGTCTCCTTGGCTAAGCGTTTGCAGGTCTTCTCGATCTCTGGATCACTAAGTAATTCAGCACCTGAAGATCTGGTCATACACAACACAGAAAACACCAGTGCACATTAAACAGGAAAAAGAATAAAAATTGTAACCGTCCCCGGCAACGGCGCCAATTTGATAGGACTTGTCGTGGGTCTACCAAATACAGTAAAAATACTGCTTAAAACCTGCAATTAAAATGCTAATAAAATATAGCACAGTAGTAGACAGGGTCGATCCACAGAGACGGCAATTTATTCAATTCCAATTAACGTGCAAATAAAACCAAACTATGACTAGTAGTCACCTTTGTGTCTCTTAAGAGACCTTAGAGTTGTCACTTAAATTTAGCAAAATAATAATTAAACTAATAATTAAATAAAAGACTTAAACAATTATCAATTAATGAGAGAAAATTCCAGTATTATGTAAATCCACCTTAATCTCATGCATGCAATCATAAACCTCTTAACTTGTCTAATTATTTATGCCGTTTCAGTTATAGTATTACCGCGAGTCCCCGCAAATAATTCCAATTCTCCATAGATTCTCGATAATCCCCCGCGAGTCCCCGCAAAGGAATTATTCCCTAACTACGTTAACTAACAGACCGCGAGTCCCCGCAAACCTTATTAATTAACAAATAGAAGCATTAGAACTAGAAGAACCCGAAACTAATAATTCCTACTGACGATGCATTAGAAATTATTACCCAATTAATCCTGTACTACTCGGCCGTAGTTGTGTCACTCACTGACTCTACCAGATTAAATTAAGTTGATCAGGCTTAATAAAATCTTAGTAATTAGACATATAAACACAGGCAATTTAGAAACATAATTCATTAGACCTTAGATTAATTCCTGGTTTTCATACATGCATGGATTATGGCTTCTTACATAATACCAGAACTAATAAATTAGCTACTCATGATAAAACACGAAAAACACATAATTATAAAAGAAGACATTAAAAGAGAAAAGAGAATACTGCACTGGAAATCAAGAAATCGCGATCTGACCCCGGTTTGGCCAAACGGTAGACTGCCTGTCGGGAAAATCCAAAACTGCGATCGGAACAGAACAAAACAGAACAAACAGAGGAGAAACAGAGGAAACTAGAC
Organism: Leptodermis oblonga; assembly: GCA_016801395.1. NCBI lineage: Eukaryota > Viridiplantae > Streptophyta > Magnoliopsida > Gentianales > Rubiaceae > Leptodermis > Leptodermis oblonga. The sequence continues at coordinate 20,727 of VMRK01000220.1, forward strand.
TGCGATAATCTGTATCCAGAGCGAAAATATTTGTAGACTAAGAAACTAAAATTTATCTAATGAAACTTCTATAAGAGCTTGTCTCTCTAAAAATAATAAGTTCCTGCGTGATTCTCCCCCTTTATAAGAATAAGGTCCCTATATATATATAGGGATAGAAACCTATAAAAAAAAAAGAAATAAAAGTCATCTCCTAATTTAATAAGGAAACTAATCACTCAGCTACTTGGAATTGGAAAAGAGATCTCTTGCAAATTGGATTTCCTCTTTCTTTTGCTGCACACGGATTTAATTACTTCTGTTTCCTTATGGTTTTCAGATTGTCTTGACCAGCAAAACAGTTTCCTTTCCATATGTATTTGATCTGGTCTTCTTTGACCAAGAATGATTGGATTTTTATCCAATTGAGTTTAGACGGCGGCCCACCAAGGATTCCAATTGGAATTGTAATTGACCCACATTCCAATTGGATTTAAACTTCTACAGCACGCATCCACTACCCTTTTTGTCTTTGCTTTGGATTGCTTTTGCTTCTTTCTTAAAATCATGCGCAGCTTCCTTGTGGGTTTTCTCCTCTTTTAGCCCACAAATAGTGTGGGCTTTTCAGGTGTGATTCATCTGCTTCAATTCTTTTACTTTTTTGCACACTCTTTTCTTCTTAGGCCCGATCTCTAAAACTGTAAATAAACATTAAAACCTTGGGCAAAAGCCCGTGAGAACCGCCATAACAAGTCCTAAAATAAAACACCTAAAATGTGCAGATCATCGGTTCAGGTAACCCACTAGAGAAAGGGCCAGCCTCATGAAGCCCTTCTTCTGTATCTATCCCTTGCACACCGTGATGTTGTTTACCATGAAGAACAACAGACCAATGTTCGTCGCAAGGATCGGTGATATAAAAAACTTGTTTCGCCTGCGATGCAAGTATAATGGTTCCCCCTTGAAACCCTCCCGATTGAGGTTGACCAAGGTAAAACCCAATGGATCATCAGTTCGAACCCCACTATTGTTATCAACCCATTTGCAGCGAATACAACTACTTTGAAACAAACATAGTCAATCTCCCAAATATCTTCGATCACCCCGTAATAAGCCATGCTTGCATACAATGGATTTTTATCCTTCCTGCTAGAACATGTAAAGACTCTGAGATTAATGTAACACCACTGTTTTGTGCCGTACTCTTCTCATCTTGTCTCTTAGTAGCAAATGAATATCCATTTATGTCATAGCATGAAAATGCTCGTACCGCAGGGCTGGGCCTAAATGCCAACCATTTCAATGTCTCCGAAACGTCTTTGCCCAGGACAGCATTACCAAACCATAGACAAATGTCCGAATATGTTCATTGAGCACACGTTGATCCGTCCAAACAGGATAAGACGTTCTTATTGACTGTATGTGGTCTGTCACATAGGGCGCAACTTTTTCAGAATTGCGCAGAATGTAGAGATGCGCCTTCATTAATTCAACATTAGACGGCAAAAAAATTTTCCTCCCCTTCTGCCCATACCTGTAATCCTCCCATCGTGCCGATTCTTAGATATTCCAATGGATGCGGTCCCGGACAAGTACTCAGTGCAAAACTCAATTACCACCTCAGCTATATAACCTTCAACAATACTAGCATCAGGACGACAACGATTCTTCACATACCCCTTATATACTTTCATATATCGCTCGAATGGGTACATCCATTGCAAATGAACAGGCCCGCAGATTTTTATCTCTCTGACCAAATGAATCACCAAATGCCCCATAATATCAAAGAAGGCGGGTGGAAAATACATTTCTAATTGACAGAGGACAACAGTTATTTCATCTTGTAGCTGATCAAGTCTTTCGCGCGCGATAACCTTGCTACATATAGCATTGAAGAAGAAACAAAGTCTTGTTATACTGGACTTAACATGCTTGGGCAATATCGAGCGAATAGCTACAGGCAACAATTGCTGCATTAAGGCATGGCAATCATGAGACTTCAAACCAACCAGTTTTAAATCTTTCATGGAAACAAGTCTGCTTACATTTGAAGAATATCCAGATGGAACTTTGATGCTACGCAAACTTGAACACAGTTGTTTTTCTCCTTTCTGGACAAAGTGTGACAGGCAGGGGGTAGATATGTGCGTTGTCCTCGAGCTACCGGTGCTAAATTTGCTCTTATGTTCATATCAACCATATCAAGTCTCGCGTTATAACCATCCTTAGTTTTACCAGGGATGTTCAAGAGCGTACCTAACAGGCTTTCGCAAATATTTTTCTCAATATGCATAACATCGAGACAATGTCTGACATCCAAGTTCTCCCAGTATGGAAGTTCAAAAAATATGGATTTTTTCTTCCAAAAACCTGTATCATTGTTGCTGGACTCCGAAGTTTAAACAACTCAACATTAATGTCATCACACGAGCTTTCACCTCTGGCCCGCTCAAGGGTTCTGGAGCTTTTCTGAACTCTTGGAATCCATTGAATGCTCTTTTCATACGGCGATACGGATGAGTCTCGGGAAGAAATCTGCGATGCCCAAGGTATACTGTCTTCCTCCCATGTGCAAGCTGACAAAAATCTGTACTCTCCTCACATATTGGACATGCTTTATGCCCTTTAACAGAGTACCCAGACAAGTTTCCATAAGCAGGAAAATCATTAATGGTACAGAACAACATGGCACGTAATGTGAACATTTCTTCACGGTAGGCATCAAACACAGGTGCGCCTTCATCCCATAACTTTTCAAGTCTTCAATAAGAGGAGCAAGATACACATCGATGTCATTTCCTGGTTGCCGTGGGCCTGAAATCATTAGAGACATAAGTATGTACTTGCGCTTCATACACAAGTAAGGCGGCAAATTGTAAATAACCAACATCACCGGCCATGAGCTATGTGTGCTACTCAGACTGCCAAACGGGTTCATTCCATCAGTACACAGACCAAGCCTCAAATTTCTTGCTTCTCCCCGAAAGAAGGATACATTGAATCAATCTTTTTCCACTGATCTGAGTCTGATGTATGCATTATCACCTTGTCATCATCACTGGGAATACACCGATCTGAATGCCATGTCAATAGTTTTGTATCTTTTTCATTAGCGAACAACCGTTTAAATCTCGGTATTATAGGAAGATACCACAGAACCTTAGCCGGCGACCCCTTCTTTTGCGCATCAGGACTGTCTTCAACAGCATCACACAGCTGCTTGTTTTTGTATCGGGGAGTGTTACACTTAGGACAGCAATAAATCCTTATACTCATTCCTGTAGAGGACGCAATCATTTGGGCAAGCGTGGATCTTCTTATACTCCATACCCATTGGACACAACATTTTTTCGCCTCGTAAATTCGATCTGGAAGTTCATTATCTTCTGGGAGCATATCTTTCAATACCCTCAATAAGGCTGTAAAACTAGTATCTGACCACCCATTTGCCGCTTTCAAACTAAACAACTTCAAAACACTAGACAATTGTGTATATTTACTGCAACCCTTGTATAGAGGCTTCTCATTGTCACCCAAAATCGAAGCAAGAACTTCGGGTTTATCAGCAAAATCCTCGGCCACATCCTCAATCATGGCATCTAATCGATCTCTAGTAATCGCATCATCTCCTTTGCATGAGATTTTCTTTGCTCAGGTAAACCATCAATACTTTCACCATGCCAAATCCACAGTTTATAAGAAGGATCAAACCCGTGCCGATATAAATGGAATCTTATTGTATCTGAGTTATCAAACCAAGCCCCATTTTTACAAGATTTGCACGGACAATGAACGTACTTTGTATTCTTATAAGCGAATTGAATGAAATTCTCAACTTCTCTCGCATAAGAATCGGAGGTCCGATCACCACAGAACAAGATATTTCGATCCATGTGTAACTAAGACCTTGAAATAATTAAAAATACCAAATAATAATTCAACAAACAATGTACAAAGTATCAAGTTTCATGCTTGTCTTATCACATGTCATAATACTTATGTTAGTCATATATGTGCAAAACTACTATAATACCTCAATGAAAAAATAATGCAATGACACAACTATAATACCTCAATGAAAAAATAATGCAATGACAACACATGCGCAAGACATATCGAATGAAGAAGAAACTCTAAGTTTTTCATTCATGCATTTCGTCAAACACATAAAATGCATAAAAAAAATAATACACACTAAGTAGTGCTAATTATATGAACATCATCCATTAAAAATCAAACACTATAAATCAAATTACATCACCGAAAACTACATAGTATAACTAAATAGGGTTCCACACTACTAAGGTTCGCCACATACATGGAATATATGCAACTTTAATTTTCAGCCATGCAGCTACCATAAATAAAAATAAATGCTATAGGATGACATATCTAAAGTACAAGCATAAGCAATTACTGGAAAATTTTACAAGTTTCTAATCTTTAGGTGGTAAATTTTAGCTCCAAATGACGATTCTTTAGGTTCAACGTGCAAAACCGTAGTAGAAATTTGGAGACAGACACTCTCGGGCGCGATATGGGAATACACGGTGTTATTTAGGTTTTAATATATATACACGTCAATACTACGGCGGAGAAAATTAAACCGCCGTAGAACAGGACTTTCCACGGCGGTTTAAAAATAAACCGCCGTAGAAACGGACTTTCCACGGCGGTTGGGTTGTCAAAAAATTTGTGAAGAAGAAGAAAAACTTGTTGGTTCTTGCCATGTACATAATAGGATTCCTATTATGAGGACTAGAGGGCTCCTTATGAGATTTTGAAAGGCATAAAATCAAACCTTTGTTTGGAGCTTATTGATATTATCGTTGCCACTGAATTCAAGAAAAAGGTTTAATGATGTGGACTAAAAAATATTTATTTAAGGCTGACGTGTTCAGCCGCCAAAGGTAAACTGTAGACGGAACAGGAAGTCGAGAGAAAAAAAACTAAACATAACTATAAACATCAAATTAAACATGACATGCATACATGTGGCTAAAGAAGTTGAAGTGGCACAATGCCATATGACACGTGAAATTGTTTCAAGTAACAGATAGCGGTATGGTTATGAGTAACATTTCTTCAATAAAGTAAGTGATCCACTATTTGAAAGCAGATATTAGAAAAAACTAGTATTAGGTAAGATTAAAATTTTATTTATTTTTTTATAACATCATTTATACAATCATTAAGTTATTTGATATGACTGAATGATTACATAACGTAACAAAACTCGATAAATATATATGTGTAAATTTATAATAATATATATTATATAATTAGTTGAATATTTACAACACGTTACATACATGTATTGTTGGTTAGTATAATTAATTTGAAGAGGGTCACGATGGAGAAAAAGCAATCAGAAATAATAAAATAATAAATGGGGAGGAGGAGGAATCATATCATATTATAAGTTAACATATCAACAAATGAGGAATCATATCATTTTGTTAGTTGTGTTTATGAAAATTCATAGCTTAAAAGTTTTCATTATATATGCATGTTTTTATTTGAATAAAATAATGAGATCTTCTCCCATAAATAGCTTTGTTCGTAGTTTTAATGATAATCTCACGCCACCCACCAAAAATACTTTTAAGTTTTAATAATTAATTTATCTTTTTACTATTAATGTTTAATTAGTTGAGAATATTTTTGTCCAAAAATATAATGCTTAATAGATGAGGATTTTAACAGCCATTGCATTATATATAAAGCTTTGACTTATGGTCATGGTGGTAAAAGACGTATTAAAGAATAAGGGGGGCAAAGGTCAAAATCCCGTATAAACACAGGGAGTTAATAATATTTAAGTCTAATTTAGAGGCTTAATCACTAGTTACCCCCCCCCCCCCCCCACCCCCCCCCCCCCCCCCCCCCCCCCCCCGTGTTATTCCATTTTTCACTACTTACCCCCCTTGTTTTTAAAACTAACTCTTTATCCACATTTAACTAATCATTGAAATGACAATATTAACCTTATTAAATGATGACCTCTCCGTCACGTCATGATTTCTCTCCCTCCTTGGTACATTAATTCATGTTATGGTTGTATGAAAGTATTACATTGATTTGGGGAACACAAAAATAAAGCCCTTGGTGTATTTGTATTCATGAACCCAAATCCTAGTGCGCATATTAAGTTATTACCAATATGCCTCTTATATGTTTTTAATATATCCTTTACCCATTGACCAATAGTTAGCATTTTAAAATTATATAAAGATATTCATGCCCTTCCCTTTTATGCTATTTTAATTTGAAATGTATTTAAACAGTTTATATATGTTTTAGAGAATGAAGTTTATTTTTTTCCATTTAAAAACATAATACTGCAGTTAAAAAAATGAAAACTAGTTATATCTTTATTAAAAAATATTTCTTTGTTTATTTTACAATAATGAGATTTTACATGGTATTTGAATTAAATATTAAATTGGAAAAATGTAATTACATTGGAAAAATATATATTTAAAATGTTAATAGATGAAAATATTTTAAATATATTATATTAATTTAGTTGGAATTGGTAATGTATTTTCATTATTATTTCTTCAAAATGTATAAATATTTTGTTTACGTAGCATTTACATTGTTGGTTGATACAACTTTTTATTTTATTTTTCGTTTGAACATATAAAAAACTATTCTTCTCAATTTGTAGGGTTCACGACTACAAAATTGGGTTTTAACACCAGTGTTTTATGGCTTTTAACACCTGTTTTTTGAATTTTTAAGCACCTATGATTGCTCTAGATGTTAACAACTCTGATATCCCACAAGTTTACTTTTGAAGCCCATTTGATAAAACAGACATTTAATGGATTACGACATGAATACATCATACACATAATCTATATAGGCTTAATTACATTAATTTTACCTATTGTACGTACGTATTATGTACTCTTGAAAAATAGCACGAAGAAAGATTAATTAAGTTTAAAAAAAAATGAAAGAAGTGAAAGTGCTACTCAAAAAAAAAAGAATAGCAGTGATACTATTAAAAAACAAGTGTTACTCTTAAATAATACTATTGCTCTTCAGAAATAGCAATAAGAAAAAAGAAAAAGATTTTTTTTTATTTTACTTTTCCTTCAAAAGTAGTAGTGATACTCAAGAAAAGTAACATGCTACGTACTTTTAGAGAAGTATAAGTTAAATTCTCTTGAAAGAGTATGAGATATCTTTTAAGAGATAACTAATACTCCTTCAAGAACTAACTGATATCCAAAATAAATAAAATCACATTGCTACATAGATGCGCTAGTGAATGACGCGACGTCGCATGTATTAACTGCATTTTATACATAAACTCGCTTCACCCAATTTTTCATAATTTATTTGGTGGGCCAAATTGTCGTTTGAATCAATTATTAATAAGCAAATTTAGTAATTTCAACCAATCTTCTAACAAACTGTCACTACTACAAAATGGACTTTCTACGGCAGTTTTTTTAACGGCGGAAAGACCAAAACCGCAATTAAAAAGAAAGTACGGACTTTCTACGGCGGTTCTATATAAAACCGCCGTAGAAAGGGACTTTCTACGGGGGTTTTTGATAACCGCCGTAGAAAGTCACCTTTAAAAACCGCCGTAAAAAGGGGTACTTTTTACGGCGGTTTTCAAAACCCGCCGTAAAAAGGGGTACTTTTTACGGCGGTTTTTGAAACCCACCGTTAAAAGGGGTACTTTTTACGGCGGTTTTTCAAAACCCGCCGTAAAAAGGGGTACTTTTTACAGCGGTTTTCAAAAACCGCCATAAAAAGGGGTACTTTCTACGGCGGTTTTATTTCTAACCGCCGTAGAAAGTTCCTTTCTAGACGGTTGTATTTCTAACCGCCATATAATTAATAAATATGATGAATTTTTCTATAAAATTGATAAATAGTAAAATACATATTTATTATTAAATTTAAAAACATTTGGGGGTAATTTATAAAAAAGAAATTAATAGGAATGGAGGAACGAGCGGGAATTCACAATTACGGGCTTTCTACGGCGGATTTATTTAAAACCGCAGTAGAGAAATGGACTTCTACGGCGGTTGTAATTGAACCGCCGCCATAGAAAGTTCTATGGCGGTTTCAATTACAACCGCCATAGAAACTTGATTTTTTTGAATTTTAAGGGTTTCCCTTTGTTTCCATCTCCAACCGGCCGCGGCTAGCTTTCCCCTGTTTCCATCTCCAGCAAACCGAAGCATTCTCTCGTTGCCGACGCCATCCTCTTTCCGTTGGTTTTTTCTCTTGTCTTCCCCGAAGTCGTTCTTCCGTAGCATTGATAACAAGATCCGCCATCACCCAACTCCGGATATGGTTTCTTAATCGGCCATCACCACCACTTGGAGTTAATCCCCCATCATAATTCACCACAATCGGTCCTTGTGTGGGCTTCAAATCATAAAAAAGGTAATATAGAATAGTTTCAACTTTATTTAAGCTTTACAAATTTTATTGTTACTTGATTATTGTGATTGGCCTAGGTTTTTATTATTTGTTAAATTCGGGTTTGGTGAGATAATGAATGATTAAATTCGGGTTTAGTGTTCTATCGGTGATTATTATATTGTTCTTACTGTTAATGATTAAATTAATTAGAATTTGATGGATGCAAGCAAAAATTTTTGAAGTTTGGTGGTTGTTCGGTATATTAGCATGGAGTTTTGATATATATATTTTGAATAAAGTTGAAATATATATATATCTATATATATATATATATCAAAACCTTTCTAAGGCTGTTCCTACTAATTTTGATATATATTTTTTGAATGTAGAGAAAAAAATAAAATATTAAATTTTTTTTTTACAAATTTTTAACTTTCTACGGCGGTTATCTTCAAAACCGCCGTTGAAAGTTAACTTTCAACGGCGGTTCGCTTAGGAACCGCCGTAGAAAGTTAACTTTCAACGGCGGTTCCTAAGCGAACCGCCGTTGAAAGTTTTCAACGGCGGTTCGCTTAGGAACCGCCGTTGAAAGTTAACTTTCTACGGCGGTTCCTAAGTGAACCGCCGTTGAAAGTTCGGACTTTCTACGGCGGTTTGAAAAAAACCGCCGTAGAAAGTCCGAACTTTCTATGGCGGTTCACAACCGCCGTAGAAAGTCTGTAAACTTTCTACGGCTGCCAGATAGATGGCGGTTCAAAAATGCCAAAAACCGCCGTTAAAAGCCCTAAAAAACCGCCCTTAAAAGTCATTTTTGTAGTAGTGTGTCTTCATCCACCATATTTCAAATATTACATTCATAATTGCGATATAAATAGTTACAGCGATAAATCAAAATATATACGAGATTTATTAGAGGTTACGCGCGATGTACGTGCTTTGCTAACATACACATGTTACATCGTGCTTTGCTAACATACACATGTTACTTTTTAGTCAATATCCGTAACAGTTGCTCCTCGTAATCTACAATCCAAAGAATTACATAAATAAAAAATTTCAGTGACAACAAAACTAACCGAACATTAATCATACGCTCCACAGAATTAAATGTGTATGTACTTTTTATAAAATAGGAGTTTATTTGTATTTATGAAAATTTCGAAGTTGATTAGGTATATTAATTACCCTTTAAAAATTGGGCATAATTTCCTTTTTCAAATTTTTAAGTCAAGTGCAGCGTGTGTTTGAATATAATATTGCAAAAGTAAAATCAATTAAAGGAAAACGTCACAATATTAAATTAAGTGTTCAAGTTTTCATGGAATTTTTTCTATCTTACGAAATTAAACTTTTTTAAAGTGTAATTTAAACTCTTACCATTAGGAATTCAACTTTGTCTATCCCAATGTTAATATAGTACGTACATTTTTTTTTACTATATTAGATCTACTAGTTTTATCATTTAAGTTTCCACAATAAAAGCTTAAGTTAAATTTTATTACTTTAATTTTTCCTATGGAAATAAGCAGTACGTGCTTAATTAATTAAGAAATTTAAATTTTTATTATCAAGTTGAATGTTATTAATAATAAATAAATAAATAAAATAAAAATGGAAGGAGTACGTATTGATTGGGCAAATTAATGGGAAGCCTAAAAAACCAAGTATGTTCCATTCTGCTCCATTTCATTAAAATAGTTTTATGAATCACAAATTAAAACTAGGTGTACTTACAAGTTACGAGCATGAAATTAATGGAAAAAGCAATCAGTAGCCACAGGGAACCACCAAAGCCTCGGAATAAGTATGTATGCCACGTAAATAAATAGTAGCTTTGGAACCCGTTTTCTTATCCTGTAAAGAAAGCTCATCGTTTTTCTCCACGACCAAGGCTCTGTTCTCTTACTGATATAGATAGAAAATTTTTTAATTAATGAAGAATTTTGTTTTGGAGGGAATTTCTTTTTGGGATTTGTGTAGGAAAGAAAAGAAAAAGTGTAATGATTATGTTTTTTTTGAATTTATGTGAGTGGAAATTTAGACGGAATTTTTAAATTTGAATTGTGAATTTTGTAAAAATGATGTTGTTTCTTTGTGTAATATTTTTGAGGAAAAAGTGATAATTTTCCTAATTATGTTCGGAAAAGAACAGAGCCTTGGAGATCACCATTCTGCAAAACAGCTACAGGACCCTGAAAGTCCTCGTCAGGGACGTCGGATATAACCCGAGTCCATGAGTCGCTGTTGCCATATTCCATCATTGTCCAAACCTCAAACCCTCGGGTTATGTGGCCATCACCCTCTCGATCCCTAGTTTTTAGTTGCAAACTAAGCCTACCCTCCAAAATCTTGAAGACACAATTGTGTTGTAATCTACCCGACTGCGAAAATAAAGCAACAGGGGTTGATAGGATTTCATCCACGAATCTCTCTTCGGCCAAATTAACACGCAATATCACGAAATTTTGCTCGTCACACAGGCCAGCTAGAAAATGAACAGAACCCCGATAGAACACCGTTGTTTGGCCAATATATTTCATAGGGTAAGAAAAGTCTGGAATCGTTCTCCAGGATTGCATGTTGAAGATCAGGGGTCGTGAAACGCTACCGCTGATGAGAAATTTGACAAATTTGTAATCTTGGGTGTTGGAATCGTATCCAAATCCTAAAGCAACAATGTGACAATGAGGATTGCGAGGACGAGCCGCTGGAATTTCCCTGATTTTATTGGTTCTGGGATTCAACAAGAACATCGTATCACATCGTTTTGGATGCACAAGAACCAATCCATCGCTGCTGGAGACACTAAGGCTCTGTTCTCTTGTGGCTTTGGTAGAGGAAATTTTATTAGAGGGAAGTTTTTTTTTTGGAGGGAAGTTTTTTTTGGGAAATTGTGTAGGTGAGAGATAAAAAAGTGTAATGATTGTGTTTTTTTTTGAATTTATGTGAGTAGGTATTTAGAGGGAATTTTAAAATTTTAATTTTAAATTGTTGAAAAAGTAAAGTTGTTTCTTTGTGCAAAGTTTTGGAAAAAAAAAAGTGATGATTCTCTACCAAAGCCACAAGATAACAGAGCCTAAAATCTGGATATTGAGATGAACAATGTCTTTCAAGATATCTGATTAATGAAGGACTTGCTTCTGCAGAATAACAACGAATGTTATAATTCCACTTCCAATTCGAATCCGATTTCGAATCCTTGGGAAGTACTTGGAGGAATACTTTCTCCCGAAGTTGAGTGATATCACGCCAGTATTTACACACAGATTTGAAGCGGAGGAGGGATCTCAGAGGCAGTTTTTCAAGAATTTCTGCTACCATCTTTTTCGGTAGCTCAAGATTTTGCGTGCTGTAACGTCTACGCAAATTATGAGGCATTATTGCTGTCTCCATATATTCTCTCTCAATCAACGAAGAATTAATTATGCAAAAACTAGAATTTGAAAACCAAATAGGAAAGGATTTGTAAACTAACATCCAAAACCCATAACAATACGATTTTTTTTTTTTTTTTTGAGGTAATAACAATACGTCATTTTTTTTTTTTTGCATAAATATACCACACCAGTTTTAAAGAAGGGAAAGGAAATAACTAATCCTAGTAAACTTTGGTTTATTGGTAACATAGTCCTTCTTTTGATATGTTTCCTTTAGTATGCTAGCATTTGTGATGTGACTGTTTTTTTTCCTAGAGATTGTTCGAAAAGTGTGCCGCTATGACAACTAAAATTATAATGGGAAATCTCAAGTCTCAAAAATTATTTAGTACGTTTGATGTATTTACTTTTTGTTACATTATACCAGTGATTAATAATATTCCATTAGTCTTACTCTCAAAGAATTTACTTTTCATTTTATTCAAAGAGCACTCTCAAAAGAAATTCGTGTCCCATTGAACGAGTTTACTTTCATCAAGTTAGATTATGAGTCTATGACTCATAATTATTATTGAGGAATTTTTTTTTTTCGAAAATAACTTAGTTTGCAATAAATTTACCAAAATAACACAAATGAAAATCATATTCCCTAAATACTGTATTATTTGCCACGTCAAATTTTAAATTATGCAAGTGACACGTAACTTCCTAATCATTCGTTGAACTCATTCCTCCATATCCAGTTCTTCTCTTTCTTGCCCCGGAGGTATGTACTGTACGTCCATGGCCAGTTCCTTGAACTCCTTCCTCCTGGCCAGTTCTTCTCTTTCTTGTCCTTCTTGTCTTCAAGATCACCACTAAGTGCCTGTTCTTTAAGTTTTAGTTTTGGTTTCAATTTTGGTTTAAACGGTAAATTTAATATATTATAATTAGTTTTCATCATTTCTAATATTCAGTTATATGTTTTACATTATAAAACTATTTTTACAAAACCAAAACTCAAGCCTTCCTAAAAGAACAGGCTCTAAGGCAGCCAAGAGGACCAAGACGACTAAGGATGTTGTAAGAGAAACTACCGGCAGAACTGCAAACTTGTTTGATTTCTTGCTCTTATACATTGGTTCCCATCGCAATGATCGTATCAATTAGCTTTGTCAAAACCAATTTGAATTAAAAAAAAAAATTCATTAATTAGTGAAAACAAAAGAGTAGGAATTATGAACTCTTTAATCAACCAACAAAAAATCACAGTCAAGAAACATGAATTTTAGTTGTGGCAGGTTAGCAAGACAATCTGATATGTGTCCATTAAAATTACTATTTCACAAATCCTGCATTAATACAAAGAAATATCAATCAGATTTCATAAGTTCAGATGAACCAGCGATATTAGTACCAGAAATATTTCCTTACGTCTTCTGAGAGTGGATTTTCTTCCCCATAATTTTTAGAATTGGTTGATCAATTTTGCTTGGTTGCTTCCGATTCCGAACGTTCTGTTTCGGCAACTATTTTCCGGAACAACTTCTACAAACAATTTTTTTCTGGTCGGTGCTCACTTCTGAAGTCGAAACAATGCTGCTTCCGACAAGATGGGAAGGAAGTACAATCCGCTCAGACAATGGCATGGTCAATTTGCTTCTGGAGGCTC
>VMRK01000034.1:0-23028 GCA_016801395.1 Leptodermis oblonga
GAAAATTTCTATAACAATATTCCCTATGGATTGGAATTCAGAGTTGGCCAGTGGAGCTTTGATAAAGCAAATTGGATCCATACTGATATGGTAAATACTGTGGGGCTACGTTTCCAGACCCTCCTGATCCGTCAACACTGGACCAATCAGACAATGATTCCCGAGAGCTTGACTTGCTTAGCATAGAATGTATTAGGACTTTGAATGAAGCTCTTCGAGTGCACCATGAAAGGAGCAGATGCGGTGATTCCAACGCAGTGACAACTTCAAAACAAGATACTGTTACTACCAGAGTATCAAGGAAAATTGGAAAGCTCGAGGAGAATCATGAGATCCATGAATCAACACCTAACACCACAGCAAGGAACGAGTCTTGGGAGTTATCACCGCCTGTAGGAGCAAGCCGAACCTTCAGCTCCATGAGGTTTTGGATAATAGCTTAATGGGCTTTTGCAATGCTGGGGTTTGCTACATAATGTTTGTGATGCTTTCAGGGCGGAAAGGGCAGAAAAAAAGAGGCAGGGGATTCAAGACCAAAAGAAGATCCTCATATTCGGGATTTGGGGATATTAATGGCCATGATAGGCCGCTTTGAAATGCTGAAATATCATGAACTGAAGGTTCTGGAGAGGGTGTCTAAAATATGACAGTTTGCTACACACGGTATCATGGCTGGTCCACGTCGGAGTAGGATTTTTGGCTTGTCAGATTCGGTTTCCGGTCAAGTGCCCAACTGAAGTTCCAAAATCTTTTTGAAGATCATGCCTGAGTTTAGGTTTAGCAGTGAGACTGGGTAGTAGTATCAATTTAGACTGAGATTCTTCACGCTGAGCACAGGTTCCTATAGTTGAAAAATGGTAGTGTATTAAAGGAGAGAATAATTCTTGAATAGAATTTTGGTCCTTTTTTTTAAAAATTTTGCTATTGTAATATGATTCTGATGTTTGCTAATATTCATCTATGGTTTTGTGAAATCTGCAGCTGTACAAAACATAGTGTAAACTGTAAGTTAACCAATCTATAAATTGCGGAAATTAAACTATAGATTGATATGCCAGGAATCTTTGCAATTCATGAATAATAAAGTATTTGTTCAGGGACATACCTCAGCTGCAGGAAATCTTACAGAGATAAACCGACGAGGTGTGCTTGATCATGAGCCGCACAGTTGTCCGGCCTCTAACGGTATCCACACGAACAACTTACTCGGATCCTTCGCAAGGATTGATCAGTCAAAGGATTGACGGCTAGGTCTCCGGAATACAACCGTACGTAAGTATCGATCGAATAGCATCCATGTCCAATGACAAGACTTTATATTTATAGATACCTTTATAGTATAAACCTATTACCAGTAGAAAACTTAATCTAATAGGAAACCTAACACAAATAGGAAACTATTATAAGATATTTATTAATAAGTCCCTAGAGTTAATTTACATAATAAATTAACTCACAATTAATCATTTTAACCCAATCAGTTGTTCTTTTGTGTGTGACCCTTTAGGTTCTTAAACACGTTGGCAAATAAATATAAATTATAATTCTATAATTTAATTGGCTTTAGGACATAAAACCAACAAACTCCCACTTGGCCTAAAGACAATAGGCCATGAGATTTAAGAATTAACCCACTTATATTTATAGATCAAGATTGGCCTCTAGCTAGGTATCATGACCACCCAAGTGTTAAAAAAGTCATGTGATCGACTTCACCTTTATGAATAGATTCTGTGTAATTCCTATCCTTTCACCATACCATATCTCAACTAGTTCAAGAGTAAGGATCAGTGCCAACTCTTAAAGAACTAATAATTTCTTTGCTTGTTTTCGAAATATAACTCATCTGAAGTCGAATTTAGAACTATTCTAAAATCACTTCCAGTTTGCAAACATTTAAAGTTATATTTCAACAAGTGGCCATAACTTAGATATTTTCTTCTTTCTATTGGAAGTGGTGAATTCTTTATTGATCATAAATTTCCATCCATGTTTCATACTACACCTAACTCTTAAAGCACACATAACCAACTAAGGTTAAGGACCAAAAGAGTAAAAGTATAATAGTCCACACTCTTGGTACACTTATGATCTCAAGTCGAAGGATAATTTTACACTACCATTACTTAGAGATTAGTTTCATTGGCACTCAAATAGATCACCTCATGAAAATCTCTAAACGGGTCAATCCAATGGACTTGTTCCCAAACAAGCATCCACATATTTAGCTTTTGTGCCCCACACAATAGTTAATGAGATCAACTATTTCCTACTTTAGGAAGAAAGCTAAAATGTGCTAGTCTGTCCGTATTAACAATGTCCCATCTTGTTAATACTATGACTAGGGATCTATTTAAGAAAAATATATAAGTATCGAAAAGAATCTCATTATCATAACCTTTATGATTTCTTTCATACAAATATTATTCTAAGGACTTTATCAATTATTTAATGTAATAAAACAAATAAGATAAATGATAAAATAAATTCATATCTTCAAATTATAAAATGCAAATGTTCCAAACAACATTGGTTTTTGTCCACACTTAAGCATAAAATAAAATGATTCTTTCTCTCCCACTTGGACTAACACCAATTCCCCATTTGCTTCAAGCCAAATGAGAACACATGACGTTCATGTTTCTGTTGACATTGGTTTAGTCAATGGATCAGCTATATTGTCATCCGTGGGAATTTTCTCTATCTCTATCTCTTTTTATCAATGAATTCTCTAATTAAATGATAGCGCCTTAATACATGTTTGGATTTTTGATGAGATCTTGGTTCCCTTGCTTGTGCAATGGCTCCATTGTTATCACAGTACAAACGAACAAGATTGACAATGGAAGAAACCACACCAAGTTCAATTAAGAACTTCTTTATCCATCTCTATCTCTTTTCTATCAATGAATTCTCTAATTAAATGATAGCGCCTTAATACATGTTTGGATTTTTGATGAGATCTTGGTTCCCTTGCTTGTGCAATGGCTCCATTGTTATCACAGTACAAACGAACATGATTGACAATGGAAGAAACCACACCAAGTTCAATTAAGAACTTCTTTATCCACACTGCTTCTTTGGCTGCTTCAGAAGCGGCTATGTATTCGGCTTCTGTTGTAGAATCAGCAACAGTATATTGTTTGGAACTTTTCCAACAGACAGCTACACCATTGAGTGTAAACACATATCCAGATTGTGACTTGCTATCATATTTATCAGACTGAAAGCTGGCATCTGCATATCCATTGACTTCTAATTTTGCTCCACCGTAGATCAAAAAATGTTCTTTTGTTCTTCTCAAGTACTTCAGAACATTCTTGACTGTCTTCCAGTGATCCTCACCAGGGTTGGCTTGGTATCTACTTGTCACACTTACTGCATAGGAGATGTCAGGTCTGGTACAATGCATCGCATACATAATCGATCCAATCGCAGAGGCATATGGAACTTTCTGCATGTTTTGTACCTCCAACTCAGTTTTAGGACACATGTCTTTAGATAAGTTAACACCATGTGATATAGGTAGAAAACCTCTCTTAGACTGCTCCATGCTAAAACGCTTTAGCACTTTATCAATGTACTGAGATTGGGATAAACCAAGCAACCTTCTGGATCTATCACGATAGATCCTAATTCCCAGAATATAGGCTGCTTCTCCTAAGTCCTTCATGGAAAAGTGTTGGTGCAAGTATTCTTTGACTGATTGAAGCATTGGCACATTGTTTCCCATCAACAATATGTCATCGACATATAGTATTAGAAAAACCACCGCACTCCCACTAACCTTTTTGTACACACATGGTTCATCTTCATTTCTTATGAAACCAAACTCTTTGATTGTTTCATTAAAACGAAGATTCCAACTCCTTGAAGCTTGCTTAAGGCCATAAATTGACCTTTGCAATCTGCATACTTTATGAGCATCATTGGATGTAAAGCCCTCAGGTTGTTTCATATATACCTCTTCTTCCAAAATCCCATTAAGGAAGGCCGTCTTTACATCCATTTGCCAGATCTCATAATCATGGTATGCTGCAATAGCAAGTAGAATCCGAATGGATTTAATCATGGCAACTGGCGAGAAAGTTTCATCATAGTCAATACCATACTGCTGTGAAAAACCTTTTGCCACTAACCGTGCCTTGTATGTAGACACTTTGCCATCCATGTCCCATTTTTTCTTGAAGACCCACTTGCATCCAATGGGTTTCACCCCATTGGGTAGGTCAACTAAGTTCCAAACCTTATTTTCGTACATGGAATCCATTTCAGACTGCATGGCCTGTAGCCACTTCTGAGAGTCGATGTCCGATAAGACCTCTCGATAAGTGGTAGGTTCATCATCATCATCTATGATAAATATATCATCATACCTTTTGGGAGGATGATATACCCTACTACTCCTACGAGTTGTGTGTACACTGGATACTTCATTTTCTGTCGCATTTTTATTTGACTGAAGTGTCCTTTGTTCCATTTTGTGTTGTGTGTTTGTTTGCTCTTGAATTTCTTCAAGTATTACTTTATCCCCACTCGATTTTTCTAGAAGAAATTTTTTCTCTAAGAAAATCGCATGTTTTGAGACAATTACCTTTTGCTCACTGGGATTGTAAAAATAATATCCAGCTGTTTCTTTTGGATATCCCACAAACAAACATTTATCAGACTTTGCTCCAAGCTTGTCTGATTCTACCTTTTTGACAAAGGCAGTACATCCCCAAACCTTCATACGTGACAGGTTTGGTTTTCTACTTCGCCATATCTCATATGGAGTAGACTCAACACTTTTGGATGGAACACGGTTTAGGAGGTAACATGCGGTTTCAAGGGCATAACCCCAAAATGATTTGGGGAGATCTGCATAACTCATCATGGACCGAACCATATCTAATAGGGTTCGATTTCTCCTTTCAGATACACCATTGTGTTGCGGTGTATATGGAGGTGTCCATTGAGAGAGAATCCCATTCTCTTTTAGATAACTTTGAAACTCATGACTCAAATATTCTCCACCTCGATCCGATCGAAGTCTTTTAATATATTTTGCCAAGTTGTTTTTCAACCTCACTCTTGTACTCTTTGAACCTTTCAAAGGATTCAGATTTGTGTTTCATTAAGTACACATATCCGTATCTTGAAAAGTCATCAGTAAAAGTGATGAAGTAAGAAAAACCACCCCTAGCTTGAGTTGACATTGGACCACATACATCGGTATGTATGAGACCAAGCAATTCATTCGACTTCTCTCCCTTACCAGAAAAAGGAGACTTTGTCATTTTTTCAAATAAACAAGATTCACACATATCATAAGATTCGTAATCGAATGACCCCAAATAACCACTAGTGTGTAATTTGGCTATGCGTTTCTCATTTATATGACCAAGTCGACAATGCCAGAGATATGATTGTTTCAATTTATCAGTTTTAGGCTTCTTCGAAATAATATTAAGGATCGATTTTTCCAATTCAAGAATATAAAGACCATTAACCAATGAACCACTACCATAGAATAAACCATTACGCGAAAAAGAACAACATTTATTCTCTTGAGTAATAGAAAATCCATCCACATCTAAACATGGAATAGAAATAATATTCTTAGAAATAGCTGGAACATAAAAACAGTCTTTTAATTCTAAAATCAATCCACTAGGCAAATTGAGAAAACAGGTCCCTACGGCTAATGCAGCAATTTTTGCTCCATTTCCCACACGTAGTTCCACTTCTCCTTTTGCCAATCTCCTACTTATTCGCAGTTCCTGCATATTTTTACAAATATGAGATCCAGATCCGGTATCCAATACCCAGGAATTAGAATTAATTGTAGAGATATTTATTTCGATCATACAAATACCTGAAATTGAAGCTTCAACAAGCTTCTTCACAGTATCATTAAAAGCCTTGCAATCTTTCTTCCAGTGACCTGGCTTGTCACAATGGAAACATTTGCCCTTTGCCTTTTTAACCTTTTTGTCCTTTTTGATCACAGGTATGGGTTTCATGGTAACTTGAACGGCTTTCTTAGGACCATTCTTAGCTTTCTTCCCTTTCTTGTTGTTCTTGGAAGAATTCATCATAAACACCGTACCCGCACCATCTCTCATAGCACCCTCAGCTGTCTCAAGCATATTGTTCAAGTCAGCCAAAGTGATAGTCTCAACCTTGTGCATGTGAAAGTTCACCACAAAGTGCGAAAAGCTCGGAGGTAGGGACTGAAGAATAAGATCAACACAAGTCTCATGCTTAATCTTCTCTCCCATAGACTCCATCTTTTTTATGAGACCCATCATTTTCAGTACATGAGTGGAAACTGAAGACCCTTCTTCCATTTTGCAATGATAAAGCTCCTTAGATATCTCATATCTTTCGTTTCTCTTGCGCTTCTCATACAATGCTTTCAGCTCTTGAATCATTGTATAAGCATCAAGTTTCTCATGTTGTTTCTGCAGTTCAAAACTCATGGAGGCTAGCATGATACAGGCAGCTGTCTCAGCATCTTCCACATGTTTGAAATAAGCATCTTCAACATCTCTGAAAGCTTCATCATTCTCAGCATCTGCAAAAGCCTCAGCCTGCGGCTTTTCAGGGATAGGGTTTTCAAGGACATAGAGAATTCTCTCATACCTGAGAACTATTCTCAAGTTTTGGTGCCATTGCACAAAGTTTGAACCAGTCAACTTGTTTTCGTGAAGAAGATCACGCAAACCAACCATACTAGAAGCCATTTCTACAACAAGATTTAGAGATAAAATGAATAAATATTATTCATAAATTAACAAAATCAAACATAAGATATGAATATGCTATTGATTTTGCTCCCACTATTTTTTTTAAATCAATCACCCTTAAAATATTGATTCGAGAATTATAAAATAATTCTTAGTGAGCTAGGATCCCTATTAATTAATTTGACCTTGAGGAATCCCAACAAATCAAAATAATGTCATAAGGTAGATAATTTCTTATATCAATTACAACCCTTGTAATTCCTAGATCATTAGGTTGCTAACTATTAGCATGCACATTATGTATGTTACCTAATCCTTGCCTCAAAACCATATAACCTTGAGGAATCCCAATAAATTATATGTTTCGTTAAGTCAAACCCATTATTCACAGAACACATCTAATAGCAAAAATATATTATGGGTTGAACAACCTTGGGGAATCCCAACAAGTCAATTCGCACGATAATTGTTATTTTTACTACAATAATGGAAGGCATTTTAATGACTTAATATTTCTTTTAAGGGATTTAACCTGATATATGATCTCATAGATCAACATGCAATTACCAATATTTGATACAACATGATATTAAATAATCCAATTAAATAATACATGATATTTATCAAACATATTGCATAATCAAATCATATACATACATAAAATATTTAATATCTAATCATGAATTTATGTGTATAATCACTTCTAATTCCATTAGAATAATCTGAGAATTTATTAAATTGGTCTAGACTCAGAAAAAATTTGGTTCAAAACACCAAAAAAAAAGGAATTTAAACTTCAAAAAAGGAATCACCCTATAAAGAAAACCTTTGCTGTTATAATGTAATAAAACAGGCCCAATTTTAATATTTTAAGTCCAACCAAAATTAAAAGGGAAAAATCAGTTTTGGGCCAAGATGCCCATTTTTTTTTCTTTGGCAAATCTGGGCCGTGCCCCAAATGAGCCTTTTTTTAAAAAAAAAAAAAAAATTTCTTTGGCAGATCTGGGCCGTGGCCCAGATCTCCAATTGGGTTTTTGTTGTTGTTTTTTTTTTTTCTTTGGAATTGGGCTAGGGGAAATCTAGCCCAAACATTCAACTCGCAAATCAGGAAGGAAAATCCTTCCTGATTTCGCGCCGCCCGTCGCTGCTTCCCTGGAGCTGCTGCCCAGCATCTTCTCCGGCAGCTCCTTGGCCGTGCAACCAGATCCAATCTGGTCGCGGTCCAGACGTGGTGGTTCGTCACGTTCTGGTCGCATCGTCAACAGAATCCAGAGGTAGCGTTTTCAATTCCGTCAATTAAATTGAAGAATTGAAGCGGCAGCCACCTCTCCTAAAGCCATAGCCGACCAGAAGGAAGAAGAGAAAAACAGAGAAGCAACAAAATTTGAACCAGCATAGATCTGAAACGAATCCGAACTACGAATTTGATTTCGTTCTCTTCCGTTAACTAATTATATCAAAAATTCTTTTGTGAAAATACCAATTTTCATCATAAACAATCTTTGAACCAAATTAATTCTCATGAAGAAAAAAAAACAACCGCGATGCAAGTTTCAATTTTGTTTTTAAAAGAATCACCTTTTGAAACATTATTGAACAAGACAGCAAACAAAACCCTTTTAAAATCAAATTCTCACATTATACACATATTAACCGTCAACTCATGATAATTAAATATGTTAATAAATTATTAAACATGAATAAACAAAGTAGTCTCTGATACCACTGTAAGTTAACCAATCTATAAACTGCGGAAATTAAACTATAGATTGACATGCCAGGAATCTTTGCAATTCATGAATAATAAAGTATTTGTTCAGGGACATACCTCAGCTGTAGGAAATCTTATAGAGATAAACCGACGAGGTGTGCTTGATCACAAGCCGCACAGTTGTCCGGCCTCTAACGATATCCACACGAACAACTTACTCGGATCCTTCGCAAGGATTGATCAGTCAAAGGATTGACGGCTAGGTCTCCGGAATACAACCGTACGTAAGTATCGATCGAATAGCATCTATGTCCAATGACAAGACTTTATATTTATAGAAACCTTTATAGTATAAACCTATTACCAGTAGGAAACCTAATCTAATAGGAAACCTAACACAAATAGGAAACTATTATAAGATATTTATTAATAAGTCCCTAGAGTTAATCTACATAATAAATTAACTCACAATTAATCATTTTAACCCAATCAGTTATTCTTTTGTTTGTGACCCTTTAGGTTCTTAAACACATTGGCAAATAAATATAAATTATAATTCTATAATTTAATTGGCTTTAGGACATAAAACCAACATAAACTGTAATCACATGAGCATTTGAAATTAGGAAAAATTAGTAATTTCACTTTGGCTAACACTTGCGTTTGATATCCACAATTACATTA
This sequence comes from Leptodermis oblonga, assembly GCA_016801395.1. Lineage (NCBI taxonomy): Eukaryota > Viridiplantae > Streptophyta > Magnoliopsida > Gentianales > Rubiaceae > Leptodermis > Leptodermis oblonga. The sequence goes on from VMRK01000034.1 coordinate 9,127, forward strand.
TTTAAAACCATTTTCTTTGGGACAAATTTGCAACAAAAAGAGTTGCACACACGTACCAGATCAAAGAAATAGCTATAGAGGACAAACGCAACACTAATTGCACCAGCATCTACTGGTTTCTACCTACCACATTAATCACATTTAGTTTGCAAAGGATCAAGTTGCATAGATCTGCTGCTCAAGCAGTGAATATTTCTAGATGATTTCTCACAACATGAAGCTCCTCCAACCGCTTCACAACTTTCTGTATACTCGGCCGGATTTCTGGATCTGTATCCACACAGAGTCTTGCCAACTTGGATATTTTAGGTCCATCACGAGCATTGAAACCAGCATCTCCTTCAAAACTCTTGTCAACAAAGGAATATTCTCTCTTCTTGAAGGAAAATTTTGATTTCTTCAAGGGATAAAGTTCCCGGGCTTCATTGAAAACAAAATGGGATCCAGTGTAAATGCGTTTGTAATCAACCTGGCATTTGAAGAGAAGCTCACAAAGAATGACGCCGAAAGCAAAGACATCTGAATATTCTCTGTAAAGACCTGGGGAGTAAGAAAAATATACGGAATTGATATTTGCAGCGACGGTTTCGATATTTGCAGCAACATTTTAGCGTGAAAAGACCGAAATGCCCTTGGGGTAAAAAAAATTTAAAAAATTTAAAATTTCCAATCTGCTGGAATAATTAAAAAAAAAAAAAACCCAGAACCATCGCCGGTCGCCGGCGATGGTTTTGGGTAAAACCATCGCCGGGCGACGGCGATGGTTTTGGAGAAAACCATCGCCGGCGACCGACGATGGTTTATGTTTTGTATAAACCATCGCCGGTCTCCGGCGATGGTCCCCCCTCCCCCCCCCCCCCCCCCCCCCCCCCCCCCAAGTTGAGATTTTTGATATTTGCAGCGACCACCGGGCGGATCTTCCCAATTTCGGTAAAAAATTTCACAATTTTGACAAAACTACTAATAAATTCGGATATAATACAAGTAAAATAATTAATAAAACTACATAAAAAAAGAAAAAAAAAAACCCAGAACCATCGTCGGTCGCCGGCGATGGTTTTGTGAGAAACCATCGCCGGGCAACGGTGATGGTTTTGGAGAAAACCATCGCTGGGCGATGGTTTTCTCCAAAACCATCGCCGTCGCCCGGCGATGGTTTATGTTTGTATAAACCATCGTCGGTCGCCGGCGATGGTGTCTCTCAAAACCATCGCTGGCGACCGGCAATGGTTCTGGGTTTTTTTTTTTTAATAGTAATAGGCAGTAGGAATAGAAAATTTTAAATTTTTTTTTCTCTAAGGGCATTTTAGTGTTTTTACAAAAAAAATGTCGCTGCAAATATCGATTCCGTCGCTGCAAATATCATGCCCCAAAATATAACTCAGATGTTAGCAAATAACTACGTACCCTAAATAGGAGACAAATATTCACCTGTACCGAGGAACAAACATCACCATCTAAGTGACATTTGGACTTCTAAAACATGCAAACGATAACCTTTTCTGGTTTAAAGGGGTGTCTCATGATATTGCAATAAAATCTCAAGACCTTCATTTGAATTTGAACAGATAAGTCAAATTTGGTCATTGTCGAGTGTTAGAAATTCATCAAGTCCACTATATACATCTAATGGAGACCAATGTCACCATGAAAAATCTTACTAGGTGTCCCATTCAAAATAGAGTGCACATACTAACTTCACATTATTGCTATGATTACCTTATAGGGAAAAACTACAGTTGTGTTAATGAACTATTCTGTCATTGGATCTGGCGGCCTTGGATGCATTTACTAATACCATAGTACACACAACTGCATAGGTCATTATCCAATGACATAATAATTCTTTAATGGTATTGTAGTCTTATTCCGAAAAATATATAGCCCTGACATAGTAACACTCGACTATATTATGAAATCTATAATAAATTTTAACTCACTGTTTGTACCTAAACATCAAAATTTATACCTGTATAGCAATGATCCAAATCAAAATAGCCCATTTCTCCAAACTGAAGTCGTTCAAGAGTTTCAGCTTTATGTGGCTCCACCATCACTCTAGTTGCCAGCATGAAATAGTTGAATAGGATAGGGTTCCATTCCTATATACAGGAACAAGGAATGCAACCTCAGCACAACAACTAACAAATCAAAAGCCTCAAGGTATTGACCATACTTAACCTTGTCAAGCATTATGTTGCTAGCAGAAAGGTCGCGGACCAAATATCCCGGCTCATCGCAAATCAGAAACCTAAGAAGTCGAGCAAGTCCAATAGCTACCTTGGTTCTGTCGAGCCATTTAAATTTCGCTGGTTACACGTGTAATATATACAATTATATCAGCTACAAGCGTTGGAGATGGTACCAAAAAGAAAAAATATGAATCCATATCCAGTGCACATATGACAATAGATATCAGTTACATTATCTTAATTGCAACAAATATGCAATTTCTGGGCAATTCTTTCTACTATCATAAATTGATGACAAGGTCTTTAAGTTTTTCAAATTTTAAACACCAAAAACCCATCATCTAAATAGATGATGACAAAAGATCTCAAAATTTTCACTTAAAAGATATTATTCACCAATTCCTAAAAACACAAACCATTTTCAACAAAGTTGCGCAGATTATTTGATGACTGAAGATCATAAACAACACCCAAAAACTCATTTTCATCCTCACGAGCATGTGCAATCAACTTTGGCAGATAGACACAAGAAGTTGCTTTATGAGACTGCAGAAAACCTATTTCAAACTGAAACAAGCAGCGAAATAGGAAGTTGTCAGACACATATTCCAACAAATATATATATATATAAAGTTCATTGCAAATGAAATAGGTTACCAACATTGAAATTTTCCACAAGCTGCTTGTAATTTCTTTGCAGGTTGTGTTTCGGGGTCGGGGTCGCTACCAATTTCTTCACCCACACCTTCACCGTCACCTCTCGACCCTCAAGCCCTTTCCAAGCATCAGGGATCTTTCCATGATAAAGATTGCAAAATTGAGCCTGGAACATGAAGTTTTCATCGCTAAAGTTGTTTGTGAAACTTTGCAAATCTTCCTTCAGAATTTCCATAACTCCAGTTTGATCCCCACTAGCAGATGCCATAGCCCTATTCTAGGGTTTCAATACATTCTTGAAGCGAAGGCCAAGCCCCAAATTTTAGAACTCAATTGTTTATTTTAGAGTTAATTGCAAATAACCCCTATATGTTACACTAATCGCAAATAACAACATAAAGTTTTAATTTTTGCAGTTAACCCCTAAAGTTTCAATTTCTCGTAATATCAGTTTGAGTTTTAAAAAACCTTTAGTAAAAAGACAAAAAAAGTCCAATTAATATGTTGACATTCACCAGAACGTGCTCCACCTTTGGTTCCTCACACGCACTTCAGCACAGACTACCTATATTCTCTCATTTTCACTCACACACACACACACACACATAGTGTATTAATTGTTTAGTGTAAAATAAAATGTAAAATTTTTTATTTATAAACTATGTAATATGAACCATCTTGATGGTAATGATAATCATTATGCATCACAAACCAAAAAACATAATTGTAGTGATATATTTATACAAAAAAACTTGTATTCAACATAATATATCGTCTGACGCAAATTTTTGTTATATGCAGAGCGCTAAATTTTAATTTTTTATTTTCCTAGAAATAGGTTATACCCTTTTTATATATTAAAAAAAAAACGAAGTATTAAGTTGAACTTCAAAGTGTTTCATGCATGTTAGGAAAAATCACATTTTTTGTTATTGATGAGACCGAGTTTGTCGGCGAGGGTCTTCGGGTCGGATCCGCTCCGATCTATCATCTCCAACACCTGTACTAGCGGGGGAAGTCCCCTGGTTAAGCTCCGATGCCAAAATTAGTATTTTAGACATAGGAGGAATATAGTAAAACTGGAGAGAAAAGTAGTACCAAGAAAAGAGGTCCCCTTTCAATGGTGATGAAGGCTCCTATTTATAGGTGAGGGAGCCGGTCATTGCCCACCGGTCCGTTTGTAAACAGTCCAACGTTGGTGGGCGAATTTGGGCCAGATCGTAAACTTAGTAATTAGGCCTTAGGTTGGGCTGAAGGGCAAACTGGACACACTAGGAGGTAAACAATAGGGATAAAAAAAAATGCGATTTTACAAAGAAGGGACTCAAATTTTTAAAATTTGAGACCATACCCTAGATGACTAGTCAGCCGTTTCGCAGCCAGTAAGAGGGACCAAACAGCGACTACATGAAAGAAGAGTGATCAAAGTTGCAACTCAAGATAGAAGAAACCGAAAGTGTAACGAGGGCATAAAAGAGGGACTAAAACTGCAATTTTCCCATTTAAGAAATGTAGCATATTTTTTATAATTCTATAACCTCCACAATCCTTTTTAAATATTTTCTCATACTTTTTATTATGACACTAAAAATTAAAGAGTGAACTGCTCAAAATGTCACCTTACTTTCTCACTATGTTCGCTTTGGTAGCTAAACGTTTTTATTTCCCACAAATGTCACCATATAAGTAATTAAAACGGAGAAAAAAATATCATATTCGCTTTTTTTCCGCTAGTCTTAACGGAAGAAACCTCATGCGATTCTCACATGCCATTCATTATCAAAATAATTTTTAACACTTCTATTATCTCCTCTCTTCTTCCTCTCCCTCCTTCAAACCTCATTTCAATCATATTAAACCATGAAAGACCTAGAATTCAGATCCAAGAAAACCAAGAAACAAAAAAAATGTCAACACCCAAACCGATTCACTATAAATAGAAACAAACAAACAAAAACTACCCTATTCAACATCCCTTCTGATGAGGACATTCCTAGCGACACTGTACATACAAGCCAGCAGGATCAATCCGAGAGCAGGGAGCCACGAGTTCTACATTGCGGCCTGACATTTCTAAAGGACCCAAGTTCTTATCAAAGAGATCCTTTGATTGACATTGTGGGCCCAATGACCAGAAAGTGACAAAAAGCTGTAGATGAAGCTCTTCGGAACCTTATCATCTCTAGCTCCCATCAAGCCCATAAAATAGAAGAAGGCCATATGCTAGATCCACGATACAAGAAGGAAAAAGTGATTCACGTCTTTGCAATCCTTAAAGAAACGCAACCCCTAGTCCTGCGACAAGAATGGTGGCCTGTTTCGTAGAGTCTGTTGACTCTGTTAAACCTCTCATCCACAACTCATGCGCCATCTTATTTTGGGTCAAACCATACAGTAGCCACGCTATACAAGTTGGCCCAGCAGATATCAGAAGCAGACTGCGAAGAAGCTTGTAGCGCAAGTCTGCAAATCGCAAGCCCATGCCGCGGCCTATCGCAGCCCGCCTCTTCGCGGATTGTGCGCGGGCAAGCCCCCAGGCTTCTTGCGAATTTTGCAAGTTGCCTTGCTTTAGAATCCGAGAAGGATTTGGAAATTGAATGTTTTCCTATTCCTTTTTTAATAATAATTATAATTAAATTAAGTTACCTTAATTGGTTATAACTTGACTTAATTATTAGTTTTCTTTTTCAAGTAGATTTTCTTTCCAATTTAATTATTGATGGTAATGATAATCATTATGCATCACAAACCAAAAAACATAATTATAGTGATATATTTATACGCAGAGCGTAATTTTTTATTTTCCTAGAAATAGGTTATGCCCTTTTATATATTAAAAAAAAATGAAGTATTAAGTTGAACTTCAAAGTGTTTCATGCATGTTAGGAAAAATCACATTTTTTGTTATTGATGAAGCCGAGTTACATTTTGAGTGAACTGCGTAAAACATCACACAATTACGGGTTTTTGCAAAAAATTACATTTTGTTTTAAATTGTTTTTTTTATATCACGCAACTATCATGTTTGCTCGAAACATACCACTCCGTCAATTTTGTCCATTAACTCACTAAAAGCTAAAATGTAAATAATTAAAACTCGAGGATATGTAATTTTCATAAACTTCACAATTAAGTTCAAATCAAACTGATAGTGGCATCTATATAGTTAATGACACAAATTTTAATGTTGAATACATGAAAGACATGGAAGTGAGATCTCATAAACCTTAAGAACCAAGATGTAAATATTGAAAAGTTCAGGAACTTGAATGCAAACTTTATAAAATATATAAGTGAAACCTAAAATACACTTTATCAACTAAATTTATAAAATAAATGTTAATCATGAAATGAAACACCTCAAAAAGTGAAAATTTGTGCTTTAGGGGCTAAAATGTAAATTTTACAAAGTAAAGACTTAATTGCAATTTAATAAATTAAGAAAATCAAGATGAATGATATCATAAATCTAAAGCTTATTGTTAAAATCACAAATGGATATAATCAATAAACTCACAAGATAAACTTACAAGTTATAGGGACTAAGTTGTAATTTTACAAAATACAGGAATTTAATACAAATTTCTTGGATATTGATTGCAAAACCATCGTTGACTGAATTTGACTCGTAAGGTGAGTGTTCTCACTAAAACTACTTTCATTATCAAATTATTTTAAAAAAAATACGTGCTACGTGAAATTGTTTGATTGTTATACCCACACACACACACACACACATATACATATACTTGTGCATCTTTGTGAAATTATTTCTAGAAGTCTTGGAATAGAAATAAAAAGGAGCGAGTGACTACTTTTCACTCAACTAAGGTAAATTTGAATACACGATATATAATCATGATATGCGAGATGTGTCATTGATGCTCAGTATGATGATGTGAGAGATATAATATGATTTTTTGAATATGATGATGATATGTGATACATGAACTGTAAAGATTTGTGTAGTGCGTTGAAATAAAAATTAAATGTTTAATGATGATGGATGTAATTTATTATTCTGACTTGAATTATATTGTTATGATATACATGATGATTGATGTTCTAGTTGCGTTGTTGCGCTTGATTATGATTGAAATATTGTTGCATTGCTGCGCTTGAATTATAATATTGTTGGGATCCCACGAAGCCATGATCTACGGTATCGAACGTGCCAGCTAGGGCGTGGGCGTTTGATAAGTGGTGACATGGTTAGAGTCGGGCAACTCATGAAACCCAGTAGTGGTGGGTCGCCATCTTGCTTGTCATTGCATCAATTATAGGCGTTGTTGCCGAAGCACTGTGTGTGCGTGAAAATTTTGGGGAATAAGTGATCTATGTATTAATAGAGTTACCTCTATAGTCCCTATAGACTGCTGCGTATCCTTTATAACTTGCTTGACAGCTTTCCAACTTGTGTTTTATTATATAACTTGTGTGCTATGTGTTCTTTGTTGTGATATCTTGAATGTTTTGCTGCTTTAATTGTTTTAAACGGAGAACATCACTGGGAGTCAGCTCATTTTGTGTATATATATTTTTCCTAGTAGTGATAGGATGTACGCGATGAGACAAAGTAAAAGAGCCGATTCAAGAAATAAAAAGTAGTGATCATACTAGCGGTGCTAATCTCAGACAAGATGATAAAATGCTAGCTACAGTTACAACCCCCCATCAGACTAGAAGGATTGTGTTTTAGACTACGGTTCTGGAATAAAAAAGGTGTATTTATTGTAATGTAAATATTTAATTTACGTTTATTGCCTACATTTTTTTGATATTGCACTTGAGTCCTGGCAAGAGACAAGCAGGACTCTGGCCGGATCCCTATATCAGATAGGGGGTCGGGTTGGGGCGTCACACTAGTGAGCATAATCATTTTCGTACCAAAGATCTGTAATAAAATTTTGAAAACAGGAAACAGGAAAATGGAATGAGCCCTTGCCCAGTGAGAGTCCACCATTTTCGCAAACATTTACCGAGCTGCAAATATTACCCATGTATATAATTCAAACATATCCTAACATATAGCATTCATGACTCATGCGGGATTCATAAAACATATAATGAGAATGAAGGGCACTCGCTTAAAGCTCTACATGAACATTAAATGAACTAGCTAGTTCATCTCGAGAATGAGGGGCGATCGTTAGCGTGTACACGTACGCTCAATGATGGCCAGCTCATCTCATCATACATAAAGAGAATGAGGGGCGTTCGCCAATGTGTACATGTACGATGAACGAAAGGCTAGCTCACCTCGGCATAATCATAAACGTGCATATATGTCCCAAATTCTCCATACCACCAATACTTGAGTTAGAAATGATAATCTTGAGATTATGAACACAAATGATCAAATAACACCAAGCCCGATGCTGGCTCGTGGGATCAACATAATGGATCCGACGCAACTCATGTTCATATAGCAAATTCAGTGCACAAAGAAAGTAAGTGAAACATAACAAGTACATATGTATTACAGCCGGTAAGTAAACACAACTGGCAATTTTAAAATCAAAAAGCATTTCAAACATTTTTCGAAAGCGTTTAAAACATGTCAAACAATACAGGTCAATGCATATTCAATTTATTAATTGCATTAAAAAGGTATCCATTTTCAGTGATAAACTCACCTCGGTCCGAAGATCTAAGCACACGTACTAGCTATCTACCAGATTTGCATATATTTCAAATTCTGACCATTTAGCAACTACTTCTAATTAATAGAATTCTAATTTCGAACTTATTCCAGAATTTTTTTTCTCTAAATATGGGCATAATGGTAATTTGCCTATTTTTCCATTTAAAACATATATATATTTGGAAAATAAGTATTCCAATAATTATCTAATTTGAAAATAAAATTTTTTAAATATATATTATAAAATTATATATAAAGCTTGGCTCGAACTCGGCTAATTTACACCCTTACTTACAACTTTACAGTTTCTATCCTTCCTGCCCTTCTGGTTTTAGCAAGTTTGACAGCCATTTTTTTTTTCTCTGTGAGGATAATGGCATCTCCTGAGACAGCTGACTAGTAGGGTCAGCCTTGTGGGCGCGCCACATGCTCGATCGCTCAGAGGCCCATGATATTTTATTAATAATTATATATTTTTTAAAATTCACCTAATTATTTAAATAATGTATATAAATAAGAAAAAAATTATAGTCCATTCAAAGGATTATTCAATCATTGAATTTGACCTATGCAATCATATAGTTAATTTATACAATGTCAAATTGAAGGGTTGAATGATTCCCTTGAAGGGATTATTGTCTCATCCTATCAAATATAATGGTAGATTTTAGAGCCCAAATATTATACACTAGTTTCATATATTTGATCAAATACTGTACAAAATTTATTAATACATTTTAGAGGTCAAATAATGTTATATTTACTAACTCAGTATATTTATTAAAAGCCACATTTTTATGAAACACTACAAAAATTTTATTAATTCATTTGACCGACTAAATATGATAGTACTACCTCTACATATTTATTAAGACCCACATATTCTATGATACCACACAAAAGTTTACTGATTTATTAACTAACACGATTACATTGATTTTATTTTTATTGAAACCTTACACATTCATCGTGTTTTTTTCTCCTTACATTGAAATTCCAAATAATTACATTTTGATCTGGATGAAAGATACTTTCGAAGTGTGTATTGTGGGTCTATGACTTGCACGCACAAATAGTAAAAAAAATTATTAAGTTATTGTGATGTTCAAAGTGAATTTAAAATTTTTTATATTAAATGGTTTATTTTATAATGTTAATTATAGTTAGAATGGTAATGAATAGTGTTTCATTTTCATGACCGTAATTTCTAGTACATTACATTTGTGAAAAAAGTACATGAAGTTGTTTGTGTTGCAATAAATGTTAAAAATTTTGACAACTATTTTATTGAATATGCAATTTTGAAACAAATTAATATTATATTATAAATAATTTTTAATCTAAAAAAGTTTAAAATATCAGTCTTAAAAAAAAAAATTAAAAGGGAGCCTCTTTTATTATATTGTTCCGAGCTCCCAATTTTTCAGGACCCACCCTGCTGACTAGCAGAATTAGTCTTCACCCTCTACTACCACTTCAATTGAAGTCTGAGGATGAATATTTTGACTGTTTCAACAAGTTAAGCAGTGACTCTGGAATCTGGATTGGAGGAAACTGAGAATGAACAAGGAGGTGGTGCAAGGGTGGGGAATGCTGTGCCCATGCCTGTGCCTGAAACAACTGTGCCTATGCCTGTGCCCGAGAACAAGGAGGCGATGCAAGGATGGGGAATGCTGGCCCTGAAACAACTATGCCCGTGCCTTAGAACAATGAGGGGGTGCTGGGTGGGGAATGCTGGCCCTGAAACTGTTTGAAAAATTAAGTATTTCGAAAGATATAATTACTGGTTTACTGAGATAAGTATAATTGGTTTATACTAAGTCAACAGCTGACTCCTTAAAACCGGTCAATTGTTTAACGTGGAGATAATTAGGCAGATCTGAAATAGTCAAAAACTCTACCTTGTTTACTGAACTTTGGTAGAAAGTTTCTTCACATGATTTTCTAACTACAGTTATTTTTTCCATCTATAAATACTCTATCTTCTTCCACAATCGAGAACAACTGAGTTTCTCCAAAAACTAGTTTTCTCTGTAAAACCTTATTATTTTCTTATTCACAATTGTTCCTTCAATCTTCGTTGGGTTTTTAATTTGTTGTTCTTGATCCCTATGTTAAGAGAAAGAATTTGTTTAATCCTAAAGAATTATTCATATACCAAGAAATAATTTTTTGAAGGCAGTGCTGACAAGCAGACTTGAATTGTCTATCGTATTTGTATTGTTTAGGCCTCTTTCTCCGACAGAAACAACTATGCCCGTGCCTGAGAAAGATAGGCTACAACATCAACAAATTCCAAGTTTGTATTGTTTTCTTAATTTATTTAGTGTGACAAAATACTCAAATTATTATTAGTGCTTTACAAAATACTCAAATGTTTTGTCTTTGAAATTGTAAATTTGATGTTACTGAGAGTCCAACTTATTCTTTCTCATACGTTAACTCAGTAAACAATGCAGAGATAATTTAATTTTTTTTTAAAGACTTATGAGAGAATGGAATAAGGTAATTACAAAAAAAAATTAAGACCCGTTTGACAAAAATTAATGCTTATATCAGAATGTTTAATGTTGAAACCATAATGCTGAATTGATTAAACACTTAACATCTTGATGCTGAAATATAATTTCTAAACATCTGAATCAGAATGCTCTTGTTTGATAAATATGTTGATTTTAATGCTGAAATATAGAAAATGTACATTTTATCCTTATGTTGAATTTTTTTAAATATTTTCATATGCGAAATATCAAATTTTATAATAAAATATAAATTATGATTAATGAAAAACAAAAGGAGACAAAATAAGATAAAATTAATTAAAGTGAATGATTACAATACAAAAACAAAAAATTATTATGATTTATTAAAACCCTAAAAATGAAAAATGAATTCATTATTGTAGTCTAAAAAATTTACAATAAAACTCATATATAATTAATAAAATTATATAAGTAATATAAAACATATCGCATGAATGAGATTATAAAAGTGGGTAATGATATAATTTATTAAATAAATTTTTAATACCAAAATATAATAATAAAAATGATTTAAAAGTTTAAAATACGTGGTATGCTAATGAAGAAAAGCATAAAATAATAATTATTGTTAAATTAGTATGAATAAAATAAAAGGGATAGTTTTGAAAATCAAATATGAATTATTTAAAAAATTGTTACGTAGAGCATTAAGATATAAACAATAAGCTGACTTTTTTCGTTTTAATTTTTTTAAAGGAAATAAGCAGTGCTTAAACGATTAAGAGTTTTGAAATGTCGTTATTAAACACACTAAAAGTTATTCTCTATTAATTAAATAATATTAAACATTAAGGGATGTTATCAAATAGGGCCTTGTGTGTCAACACTTTAAAATCGAACCTGGCATAGGAAAACCAATAGTCCATGGACAAAGGACTATTGGAACAAAAAATTCTTTTGAAATGAATTGTTCTAATAAAAAGGAGAGAGTATTTGTATATATATATATATATTTTTCTAACACCAATAATAGTCCATGGACAAATGAAATACGAGTAATTTATTTATTATCTTTCGGGAAAATTACCTTCCAGGGTATTCAACTATTAGATTAGTTCGCGTTTGCCCACTGAATTTGTATATATAGTTCCACAAATTAGCCACTCAATTTTTACAAACACGGTCACTTTCACTCAGCGGCGGAGACAGGGCGGGGCGTTCCTCTCGGATCTAATTAAGGTTAGTAGTATTACTAGTCCTTAGCTTCGCCCCTCTGCCGCCACTGCTGAAATAGAAGGTCTGGTCTGCGCCTCGCCCGCGGTTGATGCGAAGAAGAAGAACGGTTCTTCTTTCTTCTTCTTTTTTTTTTTTTCCCCCTTAAGTAAAACGACGTCATTCTACTTAAGGGGAAAAAAGAAAAACAAAGACTTAAAGGGCCAATTTGAAAATACCCTGAATCACAAATCAGACCCCCAATTTGTTTTTCTATTGCTTAACGCCCTTTCTGTTTTTGCTGCTATGCGAATATAAGCGAAAAAAAAAAAAAAAAAACCTTCCCTCTCCCCTTCCATTCAACCACCGTCGACCGAACAGCATCCGCTGTGGTACTAAAACATCCTACTCATTTCCTTACACGTAGTTGGCAGTTTCTCAGAGATTTGATGTAACGACTGATGATTACCAAAACGAAAAAAAACATTAGTGTGAAAATGATAACTAAAACAGCCAATTTTATTTTATTTTATTTATTTATTTTTTTTACACTTTTGAACCCACCAGTTCACATGCTAAGCTTCATAATTTCCAGCTCATAGATGTATGTACGTATGTATATACACACAAACTTCGGGATTGAAAATTATTTCATACATTTGCTGTTTTCATTTTTTTAGTGCAACAAATCAATGAGAATAAAGTATTAATTATAACAAACTTCATCCCCTATTTATCTACACTTTTACAAAATAATTACACCATTGTATTAATTAATACATGCTACTTATCTTATTTTTACACCACGATTGTATGGAATAATATCTTGGATCCTTAATTTAGGGGATCTCCTATGGTAATCTACCCCCACTTCACAAAGTGAAAGTGAAAATGTAAATTCAGATTACTAAGGCTCCGTTCTTTTTGCGACCGGATTGGGAAAAATTTTATTTTAGGGAAAAAATATTTTTTTTGTGAGAATTTCTTTTAGGGATTTGTGTAGGAAAGGCAATAAAAAGTGTAATGATTATGTTATTTTTAGAATTTATATGACTTAAGATTTAGAGGGAATTTTAAAATTTGAATTTTAAATTGGGTTGAAAATGAAGTTTTTTTTCTAGGGTAAAATTTTGGATGAAAAAGTGATGATTTTTGTGGAATGGAATGCAAAAGAACAAAGAGTTACCTAAAGAAACAACCTTATTTTTTACTAAATTTTAAATTCAAAATTTAAAATTTTTTCTAAATATTCACTCAAACAAATTCAAAAAATAATATAATTATTACATTTTTCTTCTCTTTCCTATTCAAATCTCCAAAAGAAAATCCCTCCATAAAAATATTTCTTTCTCAAACCAAAATTTCTCCAATTCGGTCACTAAAATAACAAAGGCTTAAGGGATACTTTAATAGTCTCGTGAAGATAAAAGTTAGGAAAAACATGAACAGTTTTTTTAGGACATATATCATCGTAGTTTTTTTGATATTTTAGTAGTATGTATCTCATTTAATGACAAAAAAAAAAAAAAAAACACTAAAGTAGCCCTTTCTGATATTTTGTTCTGCGTTCGCCACTGCTTTCACTTTAGTCACTCAATAAATTTCAACCCTTAGATATGCGAAAATTCCTGTTCTTTTCGTTTTCATTTTAATTTTAGTTTTGGTTTTAGTTTCAACAGTAAATTTAATATGTTATAATAATTTTTTATTATTA